>JAQFZU010000265.1:0-34824 GCA_034696185.1 Henia vesuviana | reverse complement strand
GAAAATTTTTCTTTGTAAAATATTATGAAAAACCGCATGTGCCAAAGTTAAAATAATAAATTAAAGAAAATGTTCCCCCCATTAGTTATAGAAATCTCTGATTCGAGTAATAAAAGAAGTCCAATTCCTCTGTACGAAAGACAAATCTTCTTTGATTAAAACTTTTAATTATTATAGAAACATTGTAAATGCCATTTATAAACAATCATGTACAAAAGCACACTTAAATCAAATGAAATATATTTAAGTGCAACCATAACGAAATAAAAGCAAACACTTGTGAAAATCTATTTAATTAATTAATTAATGCCACTTTCATCATAATTCTGATTAATCTAATTAAATGTGAAGAATAAAATTGAATGACGAAGTTAATTTCAAGAAAGAAAATGAAGGGGAAAAAAAATCTATTTTTTTCTTTCAATTCAACCATAATTTTTGAGGGAGGAGAAATTTCTACACATTTGAGTGCTGGGGTTGGATAATCACCTTTTCACGTGCAGAAATGTACTGAATCACAACTATCCTTCGACTCATTCCCGTTCATTCATATTAATAGGTGTAAATCACGAATTTTTATTTTTTTATTTTTAAATCTCGGTTTTTTTAATAGTCAAAAATAATTATTTCAAGTACTTTTAAAATCCATTGACCCATTGGTCAAGGTAATTAACTTTCTACATTAGATAAATTATCCAAAAAAATAAACTTTCAGATTTTTACAAATGATTGCGGTTAAGTTGTTGCTTTTTTCAATGTTTGTGGCAAAAACTTTTTCCATCTTTTCTTTCTATTTTTATTTTTCGTTTCTTCTAAATTTCTTAGCACAGCTTGCAATGTCTGATGCCTGGAAATGTTTGCTACAGATGCTGGTAATAACAATTTTCTCTCTCAATTGCCTTCCTGTAATTCTTTGTCCACCTTTACATGCGAATTGTCCCTTTTTAGCATGCTGAAAATGGCTTTGTGTATCCAGCATCACCCACTTTAATAAATTAAATTCAAAAAAAAATTTTTCCAAAAAAAAAAAAAATTTTAAAGAAGAAAAATATCATCTTTCACAAATAACTTCACTATTAATAACTTAAAACAACAACCACTTATATCGTGTTTACAATATTTTTTAATTGATATATCATAGATAATGCATTATGTATAGAAAATCCAAATTTTCCTGAGAGTAAAGTTAAACATTCATCTTCGTCAGTAAATTTACATTTGTTTCCATGAATCTTTCAAGCCCCAATTTACTGTAGTTTATCAAACAATGAGTTGCTTCGCATCCACGTCAAATAAAATTATAGAATATTTCATTCAACCACGAGTATAGTTACGAGAAAAGAAATAATATTGATCTGAAAATGTGCAATATTAAGCACGAAAGAACCGAAAAAGAAAAAACAGAAAAATCAAACTACAAATCTCATGTATTATTGCGACCACGGAAATATCAAAGGAAATAAATGCCTAACCACATTCATTCATTATTCAACTTCAAATTAAGCAGTTTGGTTACATGGCATTCCTGGTAAACAGATAATGTAATTCTTGTTTTAAATCATAAGACTTTCGAATATGTCAAGGTAAAATATTCAAATGTAACCGGCGATATGAATATTTCATATTCAACATTACATTTAGAATAGTATTTACATTCGTGGGCTCGTTATTCGGCTCTTATTTTGCATAATGCTAATAGTGTGTACTTGGCTAATGTTGATATGATGAGCTGTCACCTGACATATGATATATAGTATCGTATTTTGATGTCGAGAGCGAAAGAGGTAAATGAGCTAATCTGCTTTGGTGCAGCGCAGCGAACGAAAGCTAAAAGAAAAGGCTAAGTGAATTTGATTAATAAGTAGAGAGTAAATTAGATTCATGACATGAAAAGACACTCTGAATGTTAACAAGATCTTGTCGCTCTACTGCTATAGTCAAACAAACACGTAAGAGCAATTTTTAAATTTTTATTTTTTAATAAAAATCTCTAATCTCAATTTCTTGTTTACTTAAGTGTAAAGAAAATATGAAGTTATGAAGTAATTAGTTGCTATGAAAATTCCTCTGTTTTCATTTGAAAACTCTCACCGTTTTAATTAATTGAATAGTGCATAACTTGCCTTTACTTTGAGATGTCTTTTAAACTCGGCCTTTTATATACCCGCAGTCATTTCTTGTTTGCACTAAACAATTGCCTTAAACGTAGAATTTATGTATGAGCTCAATTTGAATTTGAATTACCATAACAGTTGACAAAATAGTAAACTCTTACTATTTTTTTTTTTTTTTATTTACATAAAAGTGAATTTCAATAAGAAAAATTCTATTTTCTTGCAAATCCAGCTCAAATAGTGTCTTGAAAATATTCATCCTCAAGGGATGGCCGAAAAGAGCATTTAGAGTATCTAAATTTGCAATTGATTTGGCTGTTTACTTGTTCATAGAGGCTGCACGCGAATATATACATAGATAGACTTTAATAGAATATTTGTGAAAGCTAGTTTTGTTGATTTATCTTTAAATTTTACATTTTATCTGTGTATACTTTAGTTATAATTTATTTTTATAAGATATATGTTATAATTCAAGTTATAAATTTTTTATCTCTTTAACATTACTGCTGAAATATTCATATATGTTTACACTACTAATTATCACAACTTTGCGCTCGAATTTTAAATTTTTTAATAGAAAATTTTTAGAAATATAAAAATGTATGTTATTTTTTACATTGCATTAAAATATGCCACAGGTTCATCAAAGTGGGGTTCTTGGAATTGAATAGGATCACCGAATAGTTGACGTTCCGGTTCTCTTGGCTCTTCAGATTGCACTTTAGCATTGCATTTCCTCAATTTGCGGAGAGCCATTTGGTGGTAGTCCGATGTGGACAGATTTTATTTGGTCAGCCTGAGTGTGGTATGGCATGGTTGCATTGGTGGGCAGTGGTGCAAAGTATAGTGCGATAGGAGGAGCAAAGTGGCAAGGATGACATAAGATGGTGAAAGTGCAAAGTAAAATAAAAATCAATAAAAAGAAATTTTTCAAGGTTTTGTATTTCATACCATTGAAAATTGAATCAAAGTTATTTTCGTATGAAAAGACAAAATTCAAAATAAAATTAATAATTAATTAAATTAAATTACAAAGCATTTAAATAATTTAAAAAAGCTAATTCAACTTCAAAGAACAAAAACTATAGCTAATTATGCAAGTTTTCCATTTTTTTTAAAATAATAAAACTTACATAATGCATTTTCACGCACTACTTAAAAATATATTTTTAATAATTTCATTTCTCTTTCCCACTTTTATCTCGTGTTATTTTTTTATTACTATTCTCGAGCAGTAAAATTTTATTTCTCAAACTTGTCATACCGGTGAAATTTGCTTCCATTTCTCAGCTTTATTTACACTTTGCACTTGCCAAGTCATATTTCTTGAAAACGAGACTTACGAGTCACCATTTTCCTTAAATTCGGTTATAGTGCGGCTTTCTCCTTTGCTCGCGAATTGTCCAATTCAATTTGAATGGTGACACATTTCGTTTGTGAATAAGTTGAGTATAAATCAAGGCAGAAGGCATGCGCAATGCTCTTCATTTGAAAGCGATGCTGTGACCACACTCTTTTATTGAGACAGCGAATGGGGTGTAAATATGTGCGCCTGTCATGTGAAGACACGCGGTGTACATTTCATTCCTTATCAGCCGCTTCTGGGAAAGTGTGGACACTACGTGTAAAGTCCCATCCATTTCCGAAACATTGTGTGAAGAAGGCAAGAACGATATTTCAGTCTTTCCTTTCTTTGGATTTAAGAGCGTGATTAAGCTGTGATGAGGTGTAAGTTTGAAGGGTTATTCAATGGAGAATAGAAGGATTTGAGATGACCAGATATGAATAGTAAAAGACGAAACAGATATAGCTTTAATGAGATTTTAAAGGGCTTTTACATTATAGAAAGAAAGTAATGGTAAAGTTTTTTATTATAACTTGAACAAAAAGAATATTCATTTAAAACTAGCAGTCGATTAAATTTGAATGGAATTGCACTTGCATTTAAGATTTCTTATTGTGTATTTCTAAAGAAAAAAAATGTCGAGTGAATATAAAAATTGTATTAAATGATGCATTTAACTTACTCCAATGATGATAAAAAAAGTATTGTGAAGCATTAAAAAAAAATATGATTAATGTTAGATCTTTAAGTTTTTTGAAAAGGTTACCATAACATAATTTTTAAAAACAAATTTTTGTACTAAAAAAAGATGTATTAATTAAATCATAATTTTTAATAAACTGAATTCAGTGCCAAGTTGATGGACATAAAAGTAATGGATTTTTGAGTTTGCAAAAAAGAAAAATAAAATTAATAAAAATTGACATCCGTCAACTTAAAATTATTTAAAGTTAAAAATAAAACCAATTTTTATAAAAAAAAGTGAAAATTTATAAAGGAAAAGTCTTTTTAATTCTAAATAGGGTTTATTATATAAGTTAAATGACATGTTTTTATATGACAGAAAAAAAATAAATTTAAAACGATAACCTCGGAATGACATTGACGGCTGTTCAACCCAATATCATAAGTTTGTGTCGGTAAATTTATTAAGTGTGGGTTTGCAGGCAATTTTCTGCTTAGTGAAGCAAGTGCATCTAAGTGTGGCTCGCTCTGAGAATTGTTGGTTTCCCCGAGCTTTAGATTCTGATAAACGTCATCGTGGTTTAATAGTAAAATTAATTTGCTTTTTATACAAACCAAAAAGAAAAAAATCTCGAGATAATACGAAGATTTAGGAGGTAAAATAATTTTCTTTTTTAATAATGTTTATCAACAATGAATATCCAGTTTTTACAGGAACAAGAAATTTATGACGATCGCAAACACGAAAATGTGTGCAACAGTGTTTTTGCTAACGTTCGCAGGTTTTCCGTGCAGCTGAAATAAATGACCGGAATGGACTACCATAAATCAGAAGTGAAAATGTCACGGAGCAAACCGTTATTATTGTCCTCCTTTTAACTAAAAGTGTGAGTAAAAAAAAATTATCAATGATTTACACTATTTTTATAAACATTAAAACTTTCAGTTAAAATTATCAGTTTGAACAATCGGTAACAACATTAATCCATATCTCCGTGTACAAAGATATGCACAAGCTCTGCATGCTACGGTTAGACCGAAATATAATATAAATTAGTACCCTAAATTTTTAACTCGTGCATTTTAGACAAGATCACATAACACATAAATAATTAATTTTTTTAATTGTTCAAATCGTATATCTATAGTAATTCATTTAAGAACTTTAAGACTAAATTGTTGGACTTTAAAAATAAAAGGAAAATTTAGTCAAAAGCATATCAAACTTTTTTTTAAGGGTAAATGAGTTCTTGTTTTCGACATAAGGTAAACTGTATATAAAGACAAAAAACAGCACCTTTTATTTGTTAGAGTAAATTTATCGTAAGCTCCTGTGTAAGCCGCGCTGATATTGTGCCAAGAACATAAAGTTGGCTCTATATCTGCGATAAGGATTTCTCCTGAGGGAAAACTGCCATAGAATGACGTTCATATTTCACTTAGGAAATGACTGTTGTCTCTTTTGCCTTTCTCCAGTGTGACGTAAAAACTAGAGATTTGGGATTTCCCGAAAAAACGCAATGGTTATAACCTAGTTAAGTGCACCGTATCACTTAGTTACCCTCACTTACAATTGGAGAAAATTTACTCATTTCAACAAATTTCAACTTGGTGTTGAGTGCTCGACTGTTACGTTACGCCACTTCCTAACGAGTTTACATAAATTTCGCTCTACCATGGAATCTTCCTTCACTCGTAGTGATGAAATATAATCTCGTATCCTGTGAAAGACGCAAAAACAAGATGTAATTACAAGCCTTTGTTTACGATGTCGAAGGTAGTCCTTAACAATCATTAATTCGTGCCTTGTAATTCCATGTTGTAATTAAAGAATAGTTATTTATTAAATATAAAATTTCACACAATTTCGTAGTCGAGGAATTGATGGCAAAAAGCATTTTGATGTGGCCGATAAAGCGCTGTTTCAAATGGCTGCAATCAAACGTCTACAAGGCTAATCACTGTAAAGCCCGAAATTACAATCGTTTCTAATTCGTTCTTTCGCAGCAGCAATTAAAATGCTTCTCCAAATGTCTTTTAATTTGCATTACTAAACTCTTTTGAATAATACGTTTTGCCCTCTGTCGCTTTATTAAGAGTTTAATAGCCGCATGAAAAGAAAAATCTTTTTCTTTGTTTTCTTGCTGTACAACTAAATTTACTTTCTTGTCTTTATATGTAGATGAATTGAGGTTCAACATTGCTATCTCGTACTAAAGTGCATTGTCCTCTTGAGAGAAATCGGTGACGCAAACGTGCTCTGCTTATTTTATCTTGCCAGCTAATGGTGGCAGGCGTATTTCTGTCTAGTTTTAGCATTGGGCGTGTATTTTAACCCACGTCGTTCCCTTCTTGTCAATATTTGAAGCTGAATTATAGTTTGAGGGTGAGGACGATTAACCGTTAAAGGTCGATCATTCTACATCAAAGAGTCGACATTGGCCACTTTTTTGTTAGCTAAGGAAACCTCAATTGATTTTTAACAGTTACAAACGACCAGATCGCGATGTAATCTGACGAAATATGAGGGTGTGAATTGTAAGCTACGGTTTGCTTTCCCCATTTTGCCCTAGAGCGCGCTCTCATTCTTGTCAGCGCCCGAAACGAATTTTACTTACGAGCCACTTTTTAAGGGACCAGATTCATTGACTATTTTGACCTCTTCACTTAAGCTCGAGATCAAATAGCCCGAGTGTTCCATGAATAAATTTATAAGAACGACGAATTGTTTGCAGTGGCTGAAGGGTTAACATTTTTAATTTAAAATAGAAGCAATTTTCTAGTTTTTTGTCTCTCGATGCTTTAGACTAGACTATACTTTTAATTTAATTTTTTGTTTGCTTCAGCTGATGAAATTTAAATTTTAAATGTAATGCTCGGTAAAATAGAACCACTTGTCATTGGAATAGTTGGTAATTAAATAAATGGAAAGGAATTGCAATGAAAGGTCAAAAAGAAGTTCATATCAATAAATTTTATTCAAATGACTAAAAAAGTTAATGGATCTATTTAATATTCGTTAAGTTGAGTAAAAAAGTATTGATTGTTTTGTCCCCATCAACTTGTATTATTAGACAATAAACACAAAATATTTTCTTAATATGGAATCTGCATATGGAAAATAAATATTAAATAATTTTAAAATTTTAAATAAGTTTAGAATGTCCTAAAGGCTTCAATGTTGTTTAAATAATAAATACTTAAAATTGCACGGTCGATGTTGTTTTCATTTAACTCACGTCAATTCCAATTGTGATATAATTTTACAAATTGCTATTTTACATCGCTATACAAATAAATAAAACAGTAACACAACAAATATGTCCCTTTCATTTCGAATGATGACGCAAACAAAAAATGGTCTAATGGGAATACGCTGCAGAATTTGATGTATAGAAACCTGCAGGGCTAGACAAACATACATTGGCAATTTGATATCACAAGTTATAGCTAAATTGTTACCTACGATCAATGCCATTTGAAAGCACTTACTCTTGGTAAGGTTCACTGTTTTTATGTGACATGTAGAATTTCGCATAGTTTCTCGAGAGCCATGAAAAGGTGTAATGCGAGATTCCAAATCCAGTTCGAATTAACACCTTAACCTCGATAAACAATAAATCATCAGATTTTGGTAAAATGATGATGATGATTAATCGCCATTTTAAATAAAAATCTAATACCAGGACCATTAGATTACTTTAAATCAATTATTTACAATTAAATCAAGAATATTTTAGAAATTTCTCACAAAATTTATCTTCTGTTTTATCATTGTATTCGAATTTCCTTTAAAGAAATATCTGAGCAATTGATTAATACAAATCAATTATTAAGAAATTCTCCAAATTTGACAATTCTTAATGACATTAATTGTAAATGTAAAAATGCTCAATTTATTATTTTCCCCGCATGATGAATATGTTTAAAAATTGAAAAATAATATTAATTTTCCCTCGAGACTGACGAAACAAATTATAATCTTGGGATTTTGCGATTTTTATCACAAGCATTTTGTGCATGATTAAAACTAGAGAATTTTAGAGGCGCAATTATGAGCCAATTAAAATTTCCTAAAAATTTTCTCCTCTTTAATTTAAACCGTCCTTTTAACTACTAAGGAAATAAAATCTGAATTTGTAAATACGATTTTGAATAAGAATCGAGTTTCCAAATCAAATAATTTTCAGATAATCATAATTAAGCTCAACGTCTTCTAAACTTTCATTTGCTGCCATTAGTTTACTGATGAAGGAGAGAAAAAAAGACGAGTGTTTAAGCATAAAGCCTCATCGAAAAAGACCTTGAATAAAATTAACATTTCATTTTTTCTTTTTACGTTCAATCCACAAGGTTCGTATTTTAAACAACGAAGGCAACAAATGATTTGAAAAAAAATAAGGAAAACGTGTAAAGTAAATGGTCCACCTGAAATAGTTTTGCTCTTATTGAAACTTGCTCACAGCTGCGCTGTATCATGAAGTTAATATATTTTTCAAGAAATTTTCAGCGAGAGGACATGTGTTGCGGTTATTTCACAAACCTGTTGTAATATATAATAACAAAACCCCCCAAAGCGACCTAGAACAAACCATTAAATTTGTCAATATCTTTTTCAAATTTTAAATTATTTATCCCTTGAAAATATTGCTCAAAATATCCATCTAAAAATTATTTACGAAAGTTACAAATACAAAATTTTTTTTTTTTTAATATAAAAACTAATGGTTTTTTTCTCCAAGTATGAAATGCAGAATTCTATTTCTTCAAGGAAATTACTTTTAACGAGAAAATAATTAGCAGAAATTTTATTTAAACCTCGTAAAAATAAATTTATGTCTCGTAAACTAAATAAGGGAAAATTAAACAGAGAATAAAATTTTCTTCAGATTTCATCGCGAATAATGTTTTTTTTGCAAAATCGATTAATCCCTTTTATTTTCCTACAATTAATGTTTGAGGAAGTAGTTGGAGAAAATGTTGACAGGCAACTCTGAAGTTTATGTTAGGATCGAATTATTCACTTCGGTCTTGGGGTGTGAATACTGAAAAGGCATTCGATATGAGACCATTCAAATTATGGTAAAACCACACACTCCAATGCATTTCGCGGCTCGCCTCTGCGGATTCAACTTATCCCATCAGCGCGCGGGTTTGGCTGAAGAATTCCCAATGCAACCATCTTAAACTCGGCTCGCGATGCAAGGACGAGAAGTAGTTAACTGGAAAGCATTAAATAAATTTTGGAGAAACGACTTGCAGTTGTGTGTCAGATGCACATGACCTTCCAAGTGATATAAACCTCATTAAGTCTTTCTCGAAATGTGTCGAGTGTCGCGCAACACTTTGCGAGTTGGGAAGCTTTTGATTACTAATGAATCATAAAACCTTACATTACAAGCTTTGTGGCTGCAACTCCCATACCAATGACATTGTTCTCCGAAACACTCAGATTACAACACTGTAACTTAACTGGCATCTGCTGGCACATACGACACGCTGGGCGAAACTATTCAAGTAACTGCACCACAACCACATTCGAATTAAAACTCGACACGATTTTTAAAGACCTCTTTTCATCGCCGATACGGTTTAAGAGCAAATTCAATTTCTTGCGCTTTTATGACTGCATCATTTCCAAAAATTTTCTTCCGTCAGACGTACGTCGCATTCCACCGTGTGATTTGTGGTGGGAGTCGCGAGCAATTGCTTTCGACTCAGTTTCTAGGCGAAGTAGCTTGTATAACAACGTCTGGAAAGCAAGAGTTTGTAACAAACAGAGCCAATTCTGATGTTATTTCAGAGCAGTTTGCTTTTGTCACTCTGACGTGAAGGCGAATGGAAAAGTAACAATAAAAGGAGATCGGCCTTTTTCTCTCTTTCTCCTTTATCCTAAGAGAAAAGTCTTCGTCTTCCCTTTGTGTGTTTGTGTGTGTGCCTTATTCTCCTCATGCCATTAAAGCTATTTACAGAGGCAACCTTGTGGCAGGAATGTGCAAGTGTTCAATTCCTCGAGAGAAATCGAAACATGTTGTGTTTTCTTTTTTATATTTTTCTTTCTTTACTTGTTTCTTGCGTTTCGAGCCTTCAATAAAGAGGTTTATTCACTCGAAATAAGTTAATGGAAAGGAACATGGTATGATTATGCACTTCGGTTAAACAATTGCAAATTATCAAAGAAAATTTTCAAAAACTGCACTTAAGAATAAACCAAACTTCGTGAAACTTTCATATGTTGATCGAAGTAGTAAATAAAACAAGAAAAAAGAATTTTAAATTTTCCATTTTAAGCGCTAAAAATAAACGGGCAAAACAATTCATTTAACTACTGTCGCTTTTAAATATTTAATGTACTTAACACACGCAGATACAATTCATTATTAAACGAACCATAATTATTGAATTATTTCAACACGTTTCACGATTTAGGCTTAAAAACTATGTATAATTCATCATCGTTCGGTCTTAATATTTTAATTGGATGTTAATATTTTTCTATTTATTTCTAGCATGAAAAATTATTCGCTCTTTAAATGTTTATTAAATGAAAAATAATTTTTATATTCCTTGAGCCATTCGTTCAATTTTTAATCCACTTCCTGCGCCTATAATTTGTTCTAACACGAGTAAATGTTGACATTGAAAAAGCTCTTAGTTCCTGCTCTGATTAATTTTGAATTGACAGTACTTGTTAATGTGTAATAGGAAAATCAATTTCCGTTCTTCCATTTTGCTAAATACGTTACACTGTGTGTAAGCAAAAGGCTCAGCTGCGCGCGCATCAAATGGATCGTGAGGAGTTTGCCGAAAGAAATAAGGGGACGTTAAGAGTATTTTAAGGTCCGGCAGGCTGTCCAAATCACATTTCCCACGTTGGAAAAAAAGGTAATGCAAATATTGACGAAAGACAAAATGAGATTGATAGATCCACAGTGCGTACATGAGAAATGCATTATTCATAAAATTTTCCATGATGACTATAAAAACAAAAGTACGAACCAAGTGGATGGAGTGAACAAGTCGTTCCGAATAAATGTTGTTATTCAAATAGGATTACGAAACGGGATTGAATTTGAGCTTAAAAAATAAATTTTCCTGTGTTTTTCAAGCTCGTATTTTGCAGTTGATAATTCAATTATTTCTCGATTCTTTATTATAATTAAATTTCGGGGGCCGATTACAAATTACTGCGAGGGAATTTAGAAATTTCGCGTATGTTCGGGGTAATAAAGTGAATGTCTTATGGGTATATGAGGTGAAGGAATGTATTTAAAGTGATTTAAAAGTAATATTACGTTTAAAAAATGTAGTTTAAAAATTTATGAGATGCATATAAAATAAATTAAAACATAAAAGTCTTAAATTAAATCAATTTTTGCAACTTAAGAAAAAGTACTTTATTAATATTAGGATAAAAGGAAATTTAATATTTTGTATTTTATATAAAATATGTCAGAAAAGCAGTGAAATAACTCGTTCCCACTGGCACAAGACTACAGTTATTTATTTCAAGATGGATGTCAGATGGTAATTCCCTTAGGAAAGCAAATGTTTAGAAAGTTTAAAGTAGAAACTTTTCCCCAAAGTTTTTCTAAATTTATTCCTAAATTATTTATCAACAAATGTTACTTCGCACAGAACGATTTGAATTTATTCCTAAATTAATAATTAGTTGCTGAACAGTGAAATAAGATGATGATTTTTCTACCAAATAAGAAATTTTCATAAAAATTTCAAATTTCGAATGAACTGAAATCTGCTTGAAATGATTCAGTTGCAAATAAAAACATGTTTACAATAGATTTTTAATTTAAATCTCACTTAATTAAAGATATGCACAAACTTTGAAAAAATTTTTATTCACATTAAAATTTTTCAATTACGCCAGATTTAGCTCCGCCCGAGAATCGCCGCCGCAACCGCAAATCGAATTTTCACGAATTGAATAATTTAATGTGTAAATAATTAAATTTCAATTTTTTAGAATTGTAATACTTGCATTCAATCATGTTTTTATCTTATCATTTTACTTATCAAAAACAAAATATTTATTTAAAAATTGTTTTCAACTACTACGCAATCATTTTCTGCTTGAAATAAACATGAAAAACAGATAAATGAATTCAACCCAAAACAATTACATTCAAGAACCTAAAACATAGCACATAGTTTTAACTGTAGAAAGATATTAAACTTAAGCAGAAACACTTTACATAAACTTTCTATAAAATTCATGTTGATGAAGGAACTAATTCGCAAACAACATTGCGCATAATTTCATTTAATTTGCATTGAAATAAACATGTTCTTAAGAACTCAATTGACCATTTTCCCAACTAGAAGCAACATTTTCTGACTTATTAAATCCGTAATTGCAACTGCAGGTATTTCACATTTGCCAGATTTGCTACATATGAAAACAGTTTGAAAATTCAAATTTAGAATCAGTAATCTCACTCGTGGTAATAGGTTTTTGAACAAGCACATTTCTTGAACAAGTAAAAGTGAAAAACGGCATTCCCAAGAGATGTTAATAGGATGCATTAATCACCCGGGTTTGCTCTCTTGCACCAAAAGGTAACCTTCGAAAGCAAAAAAGAAAATCTATATGCAAAGTTATAACAAGAATTATTAGTCGACTTTTTCATACGGAAAATGAGCGTCTCTTATCATTGCATATGCAAATACTTTTTGCTTTCTCCTTTTTCATCAAAGACGACCTTTTAAAAAGGGCAAATACAATAAATTTTAGTATGTGAATATTCATATTTATGAGTGACATAACTTCGTTTAATATTCCAAGTCAAAAAATACTTATTAAATCATAATATCAGTGTGTTGCCAAAGAGTATTGCATTTCTTAAATTGAAACATCAATTTGGAAATTCGTCCGTACAATCTATGAATTATTTATGACTTACGTATGGATTTAATTTATATTTATAAAGTACGTCACGTGCCGTAAGGACAGTCAAATCTTATCTCAAACCAATGCATCTTTCTGTGAACTTAGATTTTATGTATTAACACGTCGTAATCTGCTTAATAAAGTTAATAATTCATCTAACATTAGGAAGTGACCGAATGACCCGAAACACTATATAATGTGATTATGTGTAAATAATAAATACTAAGAAAAATCCCTGCAGAAATTCACATCTTTCAACATTCATGCGATGACAGGTCCAACCGGCGATGACAATTTCACGTCTTAAGAGAAATTTCCAGAAGAAAATTGTGAAAAAGGCAAAACAAGATTTGAAGCGTTGTATTATCTCGCGCGTGCACCGTGCACTTTACCTCGCACTTTCCACGTTAAAAAATATTCGGTATAATGTAACATCATATTCAATTCCGTTTCGACAGAATGGAAATGTATGAAATGTAAAATTGCATTTGTATGTGTATTATTAAATTTCCCGTGCATTTGCAAAGAATTTCCAATATTTATTATTTGTTACATTTGTTGCTTAAAAAATGCAATTAAAATATTACCAACTTACACCACTCAAATAGAAATCGATTACAAACATTTTTAGAATTTTTTTAATAGAGAACACCGACGAAGCCAAAGCACCCCCTTGCGCTTCACTGCATTTCAATTTCAATTGGGAAATTAAATTAATTATGACTTTTTCGCAAATCTCAATTAATATTAAAATGTAATTTCCAATTCTAAAAATCCCGATAAAAAATTCAAAGATCACGAGAAATAACAGGAAACCGATAGATCCGTAAAAAAAAACAACAGCTAAACTCAATTTCACATCAACACAAACTCGAAGCACGACTGAAAATATTTGTAACGAGGCTAGAGTAACTTGTTCCTCTTTGGATAATTATTACTCAACAATACGTATGACATTCCAAGGACAATTTAGAAATCGATGCTTTTTTGACATTAATCTTTTATATGTAAACCTCTATAACGCAGCTTGAAATATGTTTTTCCATACAAATCCAAATCATACAAAATATTTGTAGGAAAATCAATGTCGCTTTAAAAGTCTCATCCTTTTAAACTTTTCAAAAATACATTTATTTCTAGAATTCAAACTTACTACAGTTATGTAAACAAACACAGATTAAAGTTACTAAAGTCACATTGGTCAATTATATGAATTCAGTTTGTTGGCAATTTATAAACGATTAGAAAAAGCTTAAGAAATACAATAACGATCATAAATTTGTATTTATAATTCGTATAGTATAGAGGCTTATTTTTAATTGTCCCAAGCGCACCTTAATTTTAAACCGTTGCTTCAAGCATTTGAGTAAACCCTCAAAGGTGCAGTTGCAAACGAGTGTGAAATGGATGAAACCAGATCAGTTAATTTTTCCTTCCGATCATCTTTCCCCATTACAACAATTTTAAAGGCGAGTCTAAACACTTTACGACCTAAAAGTGCATAAAACTAAATTAAAAACGCCAATTAATTAATTTAAGATTATCCCGCGTACTGAAAACTCTTTCAAACTTCAATAAGCAACACAAGTGAAGCATCCAAACAGTAATATAACTAATGAACAAAGTTAAAAGTAAAATGTTCTTACCTGCGTGCAACAGAACAGGTGCTATCAGGACTAGTAATAAGTACATCATGTGTGAACTCACTGTCATTCTCTCGTAGCAGCATAGTGAGAATCCGAGCATAGGTCAGTGGTGGTCATCCACTGGCAGTCACTTTCACCTCAAAAAAATTTTGTTTTTACCCTTCTCTCACGCCGAATAGTCCAAACCCTTAATAAATCGAAATTTTTTGGAATAAGAGAACACTCGGTGCACTCGGTGTCGCTAGAGCAGAGCTTGTGAGCAAAGCTTTTCCTCTCACTTCAGCCCACTCTCATTACGTGTTCCTTTCCCCATCGATCGCTCGAATGCGCATGCGCTCCAGTATCACCGTGCAAGTGAGCGAACTTGCAACTCTTAGTCAACTAACAACTAAGTGTAGCTCTGCGATCGTTTAGTCAAACTGTTTACGATTTTTCCCTTCAACTGAAACTTCATTCGAGTGTCTTTAACTCGACTGACAATGGACGACTTCTTTGCTATTCTCAGACAGTGCGTGGTGCTACAGTGGCTCTGACCTAAGCCTCGTTGCCGTCTGATCAACTGATACAAGAGGTTCGGGATAAGAAGGATTAGCGAGTAGAAAGAGTTTTTTTTTTTAGTGGGTGCTCAATCGGACGAATTGTGTGTGTCTTTTTTAAACCGTTGTTGGGATTTCTTTTTTATTTTCGTTTTAGTTGAGTATTTTTATTGATGGAAAATAATTAAGGGAAAATCAAGTTAATAGGATTATTGTTGGTATAGTAAATTAATAGCGAATTATAATTTGTTGGGTTTACATATTGTCAGTGGTGATGAATGCAGATAAGAAGGGGAAACGAATCGCGGTTGCTTGAACCAGTCATGAATCAAAGTTGAAACGGTTTCAACCAAGAGTAATTATCGCAATCTTAAGTAAAATATTGCGTTGCCAATTTTTTCGCAGCTGCTTTTTTCGCACGATCCCCTAATTGTTGCAAATGACTAACGGGTATAAATTTCAAGCTTTTACCGCTTTTCCAGACTAGTGATCTCTGAAGGAAAGAAAAATTAAGTAATGGGTAATGTATTTACATATAAGAGCTTCGAGACTTAAATATCGAAAGCTCGCTAAATTTGCAGTGGTGCGCACGTAATTTATGCCGCGTATGCACAGAGATTACGGTATTCAATTTATTAAATTCCACAATAAAAGTGTGGAATTTGTGCTTATTAAGCAGAAGAAGAAAAGAGCAACTTTGTGGCAATCTAGTCTCTCAGAGAGGGTTGGAATCTTTTCTCTATTCACTGGTTTAAGTTTGTATTTATGCCGGAATTATTGGGGCGTCAAAAGGGCGCGTGTTTAGTTCAATCAGTTAACACATTATATTAGGTGGCTCCACCTCGTGCGAGACAGTGGCAAGCTTCGTTTGATATATATTAAACAAAGGCCTTCACGATGGTGTCAGAATAGCTTTGTAAGTGCAAGACATTCCAGCAAGGATGTTGCTAATTAAATTAAAGGTGCTCAGCTGTTTTCAACTCGCCTTTTAAGAAGAACCTTTTTCCAACTGAGATAAGATAAAAATTAAAGTTAAACTATAAATCCACAACAGTCGCTTTAAATAATGCTCCAGGAAATTTAATTCCTAAGTTTAATTAATGAATCTAATCATTTTAATAAAATAAGTTTGATTACTTTATTGGAATTTATGTAATTACATTTAAACTTTTATTGACTTTGTCATAAAAATTAGTTTTAGGAAGATGAATACTTGTCAGATTCAAGTAATTATTCACGACCGAGTTCACAACGAAACTGAAAGGCTGCTCATTGGTTGAATTAATATTAAAAGAATATGGAAAAAATTAAAGAAAATATTTTTCGTGGATTTAAATTCGAGCCTTGAGTACATTTATTAAAGAAATCATAAATTTAATTTCACTGACTACAGATTTAATTTCAAACAAATATTTGCCTGCTTCGAGGACATTTCGTTATTCAATTGTACCAAAACTTCAATTTTGATAAATCAAGGAAAAAATAAATAAATAATAAATAAATAATAAACTATGCTTTATACATATAAAGGATTAGTCGTATAATTAGATTGACAATCCAATTTTCACACCAGCACAAAACGACCCATTGCTTAAATTTCTCTCAAAAGCGCACTCGCCCAGAAAAGCAAGTGTAATTTGTAATACAATAGTGCACTAAATTGTATGTGTTTACTTCACAAAACATTTCGAATAGAGAAATACTCTACAAGTTTACTTTCACCCTTAATTAACGGAAATTTAGTCACGAGAGTGATATTGCTGGCGCATATACACTAAATATATTTCGCGTCACTCGAAGCATTCAATTCGTATAGAATTGATTATGCATTTGAGAATTTCGTGGACTGCTCTAAAACTTAAATGTTTATATGCCAAAGCGAGACTGCATTAATTCACTCGAAATATTCCATGCACGCAAAATTAATATTAGTTATTTTTACAAACATTTTCTTTTGTCAGTTTTGCTTTTCTAATTTCACCTTTCGCATTTTTCTGAAATAAAATAATAATAGAAATCAAATAACATTTTATCTACTGTTCGTTCACATGTGAAATCACATTTTAAATATATTATTACTCGACAAACTGAGGGTCTGAAGGTCTTTATGGTTGGCGAGCAAACTGTATACCACATACAACCATACAAATATTTAATATCGGGTAACCTCTTTTGTTTACTCACTCCAATTCCCCATCTTTGCAATGGTTCGAGTCTCTGAAAAATGCATAAACATTTACAAGAAAAAAGAAAAAAATTTTCCTGAATATTTAATATTTATATTTAAGATATTGAATATTTTGTAACCTCCAACACCGTCCTATGAAATGTTAAAAAAATAGGAGTTTCGGAACCCCCTTCCATTAACGAGATGCGTCAAATGTTAGGCACCAATTCCTTTAAAATAAATGACATTTTCTAGTCAATGACGCGATTTTGTGCTGCGAGGCTCTACCGAGATTGGGTCTGGGTAATATTGCAGTTGATGTGACAGCCGGCGTCGTGCGAGCTTAGGGACGTAATAACGCTCGGCCAAGGGGCTTCTCGAGGATCCCCCTCCCGTTCATTCGGTTTTGACATGGACAGAGGATTGCTTCAACCCAGGTCGTGTGAACTTGACAGGCAAAGTTAGGTTGGGCGCACATTCAGTTCAATATAGTTTCTGTATAGACGTAGAGTGCTCGCAAAGAGACCTGTAGCGCGTTCTTTCTCTTACTTTCGTCGCTATCACACACGATAAGAGAGTAGTTGAAAAAAGTATATAAAAAAAGGCTGGTTAGAGTGAAAATAAAAAATAGATTCAATGCAACATTTTAGAGAGAAAGTTTGATATTGCTCGGTAGTGTTGTTTGAAGATACGCTTAATCTTCGAGAGCTTAAGGTGCGCACATTAAAACAGTGTAATTATAGAATGCTAAATTGGATTGTGATGGAATTTGTTAACAAATTTCATATTGGGTTATTACGAGGAATTAAGAGTGAGTGTAGATTTCATACTTAACTAATCTAAGTCTAATAAGGTAATTGTAAAAGCGAGTAATAATTTCCCAAATATATTTAGAGTAAGGACGAGACTTGACTTATGCTAAATCATGCGTGGATTCAAAATAATAAAATTTTTGATTAATGAAAATAATAATTGAAATGAATTATTTGATTTTTCATGTTTTTTGTTTTTGAAACCCACAAAACCAAAATAGAGTAAATGATTGAATACAACTAATGTATTGAATGGTAATGTTTAATTAATATGCCATTAATGGTATTAATATTTGCTGATTAAAATTTAATGACTGTATTTAAGCTCCAAAATAGTAGCTGCGTTCAAGCTCTTTACCTTATATGACTTTTACTAAAAGTTGTATAAGTTGTCTTTTACAATCGGAAATGACATCATATGTTATTTTTTTTTAAAAATGCAAGCTCTAAAAGTTGCATTATAAAAGTCTCAAATTTGCGACTTATCCTTTTCCTTTTGTGACTTTTGCTATCAGTAGCATATGCGCAAACTCTTAAAAGTGCATTTTATAACGTCTTTTCTAAACATGTGTTTACGGAAAAAATTACTTTTAGCAAATTATAATCACTAAAAGTCAAAAATGATTTAACTAAAAGGGAATTTTAAGCTTTGAACGCAGCTAATGAGTTTTATAATTGACATGTTGTCAATAATCAGAAGTAAATTTTTGTTCTATATTTATTAAAAATATAAATTATTATTAAATATATTCTCTTTCTTTTACTTTGAACTAAATGCGATAATCTTCGCACGACTAACACTGCACTTTTTCTTTATCAATAACGGTATAAATAAATGAATATATCTTCTTTGCCAATTTTTAATGATGATAAATAGCTTCAAAAAAGAAAGTGCAACAAAAAAAAAGGAAAAAAAACCTTTTTTTCTCTCAACATCCTTCGCAAAGCAAAAAAATCAATAAAAACTTTAATGATATTTTTGCTATATAAACTCACGACATAAAATCCAACTCGAGTTCGTATAACCTAAAATTAGTATCGTAAATTGCAAAATTCTTGAAAATAATTAACGTCTTATAGTCAATCAATAGTGAAAACTAAAAAAAGAAATTGGGAATTAAAAACTTAAGAGCAATAAACCGAGACACGCGAGTAAACTAACAAATTCAACTAAATTTCCATTATTCCAAGCACAAAATGCAGTCATTAAGAAAGATAAAAATGCATCGCGCGCGACAACATTAAAGATAAATGCTTTTTTTCAACTTTTTGTTTTCTCGACAAACCGCAAAACCAAAATAAAAATTGCGTAAATAACCCAACTAACACTGGCAAACGATGGGAACAACTTAATTAGTTACTAATTCAACCAAAAACGAACATTTTCATTTAATATTCAAGAGTAAGATTTCAACGAAAATTCTAAGTTTTAAATAAGCATCATAAAGAAAGCAATGCAACCATACTTCACAGTGGGCATATGGCAAACCACACATTTCTTCCATACATAAAACTTGCAGTTGCAACCAATAATTTAAAGCCACAAATAAACTTTTCTTCATTGGTTTCCTCAAATTTCAACTTATTTTTTTTGCTTGGAGAATGATTGATAATGTAAGAATTTTCTCTCTATAAGAGCAAAACAGAGTAGCATTAGTACTTTTAATAATTGAAAAATGGAGATGAATTATGTCTAAACTAAAACGACTTAAGGTTTACAATTGATGCCATTTGTCAATTTCAAAGTGAGTTTAGGAATATGACAAAGAACGAAAATTGATTCAAAAATAATACGAACTGCAGTGCACTGTAAGTTCGATTGCATTTTTCTTTTCCTCTACAGTTTTGATTCAAAGTGCCAAACATGGATTGGTTGGCTGTGAAATAAAAGAGCAGTTTGTCAGCGCATGGTAGAAAGCTCATCAAATATGATTTACTCGTTACATTACCTTTGATTTATTCACTGTCAATTGCTGTTTCACCTGACATTCATATATCATCATTTCTCGGATATCTCAAATCACTGCTGCTGTAATTGAGCGTCTTATTGTTTTGAAAAACAAATAATTTATCAATGTTGATCGAAATAAATATTGGGGTTAAAAAAGAATTGTTACTTATCTTGGAAATGTTTATGAAATAAATAAACGATTTAAAAGTAAATTGAGCTGAATAAGCTTATGGAGAACAAGTGCTCATTAAATTAAGGAAGTTTTTCCATCTGAAACGAGACTAAAAATAACCAATGCTTTAATAGGTCACTTCAATTTATATGTAGGGTCAAATTGGTTGAATAATTTCAATAATTAATTAGAGCTTTCAATTACAAATGTTTTAATTAATTTTTTTTTAAATATTAATTATCAATTGAAATAATTCTCAACAGTTTAAATACCTTTAGAATTATATTCTAATGTTTACTAAAAATGACAGTTCTATTTATTTTGATGGCCACTTTTTGAGTAGTTGGAAATAAAACAGGAAAAAGGAAATGTCTAGTATTGAATAAGGGCATGAAGTCGAAGAGGCCCTCGCAATGGATCGATATATTTCGTCAAGATTGGAGGCAGTTCGCTAATTTGTCAAGAGCTATCCGTTTCAGCAGTGCGAAAAGCAATTGGCAGCTTGGTTCTGTCAGCATCTTCCTTCCAGCATTTCACAATAGAAGTGAACATGGACTTAGAATACAAAACAGAAAAGAGAAAAGGGAAAAAATAAAATGGTTTTTGCCAATATTTTTTTCTTTTTCACAAATTCTCTCTTGTACTGTATAACTTAGCACTGCAGAGTTTTCTACCTTAAACCCAATGTAATTTCAATGCTGCGAGGTTAATCAGTTTTCTTAAGATTTCCAAGTGTTGACTGCGAATGAATTAGTTTCGACTGAATAAATCGACTGCTGAAAATATGTCAAGTTGATGCAGTAGACGCGAGGGAATATTCCTTTCCCTGAGTCAAATGGAAAAAGGAAATGTTTAAAAAGAATATCTGATTTGCCGATTCCTTCGAGAATCTCTAAAGAACTATACGCATATATCAAAGTGGCAAATAGTGACAAGATTATAAAAAAAAAAAATGTGAGATTGTCGATAATTTCTCCCCATTATGATTTACAACTAAAAAAAATCCAAATTCATTAAAACTATGAAATTTTTATATTGCCAAAGTAAGTGTAATCAAAAAAAAAATAGAAGGATAGAAAGAAAAACAAATTGGCACACAATTAAGAAAAGCAGCCGAAACAGCAACTTGATGAGGAAAGAAAATAAGAAAAAAATTCACCGAGAGATTAACTCATTGGTCCTACGGAGTAAAGTAAAAGTAATTTAGTACGAAAGTCGTGACAGCTTTACCGTGTTATATAATAACATTAAGATAACGAAATCAGTTGTACGTGGTTTAGCGTGAAAAAAATAGCAAATTCTGTTGTTCTGCAGTGTTGGATTTGGGTCCCGTGGGCTTCAGAGATCTCTTTATTGACATTTTTTTTTATCTTAACAGCAATTTAGGTGTTGGTGAGTGCAATTTAGAATCCTTTGCTTCACCTCTCGAGTCTACTAAACTCTAGTTGTACAGAGATAATTAAGAATTTCAGCCAAGTGTTATGCAATTGGGAATCATTTAACCAATGTCAACTGTTTAATAAAATTTAAATTATATTTTGGCTTGCAAAGAATATTAATTAAAAATTAATTATTCATATTAATATGCTAATTTTATTATTCAACTAAACAATAAAAAATTCTTTTATTCATTAAATTATTGTAATGGAAATAATTTAAGCAAAATTTTTGAATAATATATTCAAAATGTATATTTTAAAAAAAAATAATATTTTGAAGCCTAAAATGAATAATATTTTGTTAAATGCAAAGTAAACTTTCATTTTTCATGGTTGGATTAAACTAAATTTAATTGACATCCAGTTTTATCCCACTAAAAAATCCTTTCCATCACACATCGGTTGGCCAGCTTAGTCTACGATACACTTCACAGTACTTTATAGCTCTCAACATCGAATTACGGTGTGGTTAGCCAGAAGCCAAAGTCGAGTTCCAATACCACTTGATTGACGAAGGGTCACCGAGGCGCACGTAATGTATCTGCTACAATAGTGACGAAGGACGTGTTTATCACGTACCCAACGAGGTGTAGATGAGAGTTGAATCGGGAGATATACAGCAATCTAAATCGGATAGACTTCTCTTAATATTATTCATTTCCTGTTAATTTCCTTAAAGCAGCGAATCATATTCTATTATCAACCAATGTTCTTATTTTCTTTTACGCAATCGCATTTATTTCCTTTATTCAAAAATCCCATTATAGAAACTATGGGGAAACTTTGTGAGAGAAATTCAATATTTTTTATTAAATTCCCAAAATTCCAATTTTTTCTCGAAATTTTTATGCAGGAAAAAATTGGATTTTCTTGTTAATTTAATGGAAGAAAGAGCCTAGAGCTTATTAATGATATGCTTGTTTATACTGAATACAACAACAAGCAAATGGTTAATACACTTCCCACACTAATCACGATAAGGCTAATGGTCCTTAAAGCAAAACTAAAGGCAAAAGAAGTCGCTTATAACAAAAAATAACTATTTCGCTACACGAATTCTTAACGAAAGACTCAATTTCCTCTTAAATGCAATTGAAAAATAAATATAAACTTTTAAGACACTGAATTTATTTTAATTTAATATTAAAAAATATTAAATAAAACTATTAAAAAATATTATTAGCATTTTGCCAACGAAAATATTAAACTCTAAGCTTCTATTTCACATTTTTCTATTTATTTTTCTACAGTGAGTTAATTGCATTGGAAGCTGTTGCCAATTTTGTTGTGAAAATTGCGCCGGTTTTGTAAATACCATCAAATGATATTGGTGAGTGGAAGCTTTACACTCCTAAGCCCCCGAGCAGAAATACACAGCTCAGAACTGAGGGAAGAAGAGTCATTTTTTCCACTATGTTTTGTTGGCATCACAAGAAGAAAATTGCTTCTAAGTGCTCAGCATTTAACGAAAGAAGTTAAAGAAACAAAAAAAAAATTATATCCCAAAATGCAAGCAAAAAAAACTTTTACATTTTTTTACTCTTTTCATTTATCAAAAAATAAGAAAAATATTTAACGAATTTCTTTTTCTTTTATCGTTTTTAAATGACCGTATAAATTTGCAAGTTTTCCAGTCGCAACACCAGTCCCAATAAATTGAACTCTCGAGTTATTTTTTGCTTGATAAACATTCTAAGTCATCTATCGAAGCAAGCAACATTAGAAGTAAAGTTTTGAAAAATATTCCGTGAGAGAAATCACTTATGTTACTACAAAAAGAAAATAAAAAATAAAAGTGAAGAATGTTTTCCCTCTTCTGCTCAGCTTCGAGATCTTCTTAAATCGATTTCTCATATGTCTTGTGCCAAGATTACAAGCCCAAGGATATTATTAAGTTGCATATTCCTGCTAACGGTTCCACTTCTTTCACATTTTTTTCTTTTCAACGTTTCCTAAGCACATTTCTTAGAATTTTTAAAATTTAGCTTCTTCGTATATTGAGAAATGTGTTTACTTTGAATTTAGATTCCGAATCGTAAATCTTAGAGATGAATTTTGAATATAAATACATCAGAAGTTTGCATTATACATGATAGACCTCAAGCCCGAGCTTTAAAAACTGTTTGTTTGTTGAATGACCAATAATAAAGATGGCATCGAATAATTCAGTTGATTGTTTATTTGTTTAACTTCGGCCTATTTCTGACCAAACACTGTCGCCAAGAGCCAAGCCCGCTTCTTTTACATTTTGCCATTCAGGCAAATCATCCAGACACAAGACCAATAGCTTAAAGTCCCATTCGAAGACTGCCATTAGTTTATTACTCGCCCGAAACAAACCACCGACCTCGGCTGGAACCTGAACTGGCATCTCTTGGACTCAGAGGCGAGTGCGCAAACCATCAGGCCACTGGCACCAGCTGTATCAAAATTGCGTGCCCTTATATTTAACATTAAACTTTATCTTCAACGTTCTTTATCAATGAAGGTAGAGCTAACTTGTCAATTAAAAGATTATAAAATATTGTCTATTTGATGCTTTTAAAACATTTTAATGTACACAGTCAGAATATAAACGAAAATATTCCAGTTCATCATTGAAAAGAGGTAAATAACATTATGCTAAAAGGTTCTCTCTAAAAGTGGCGTTGAAATACCAAACTAACTCAATTAAAATATCTTTCTATTAGAATTGAGTGTAAATATACTTCAGTACCAGTAACGTCACATTATAAGGAACAATAAAATTAAAGGAAGTGACCTACTAAGATAGTACTAAAGCAGTTTACACTGATGGCATTGCTCGTACAGTTTCCATTGATTTTATTTTGACCTCTCAAGGCACTATAAAGGTTACATTCGTTTTGAGAACAAATCCATCGGTTTTTATTGTTTTTATCTTACTAACAAAACAAAACTGACCAAATTATAATTTTTTTATATTTATGATCCAGTTTACCAAATGCTAAAATTTTAATTAAAATCTTTAAAAATTCTTTTCTTGACATAAATCTGAATCTTTATTATATTTTTGCCATTTTTTTTGTTTTTACTAAACGAGTCAAAACACGTTTTTGAAAGGGTTGTTAAGTGCAGATTTTATTTCTTTTACACCATTTTAGTTCATTGATATTAAGTTAGTGGCGAAATTGATTGAATGTGTTGAAAACAGATGAGAAGTGAGGAGTTCAATCATGGGTACGGGATGCATTGCCTTTTTTTTTATTCCTTCTCTTTTCTCCTTGGATTCAATTAAATTTTCAATTCACAAATGTTGGTGAATGTGTGTGTGTGTGTGAAAGTAATAACGCCTTTTTCGTCTTCTCAAACTGCCTATAGTTTCCCCTCCACTGATTTTCGTGAAATGAGTTGAGCTTTTGTCGGCTGTGTATCTTCCTTCTCCAACTTGCACGAAGCAATGAAATACAACCGATGAAAAGATGTTTTTTTTCTGTCCACTGCAATTGACAATTTTTATAATTGACGAGAGGAAAAAAAAAACTTAATGAGTTTTCATATCCAATTATATTTCCTTCAGAAAGAATGAAAAACGTATAAAGTCACACAATAAAAAAAATCAGTTTATCTTGAATTTCCATTTTTGTTCTTTCTCCAATTTTGTTTAACCAAATTTATTTTCAATGTGTGTAACATGTATAAAACATTTGTAATTTTTTTTATGTAAGTAAAATGTCAATTGCTGAGCGCGATGACTAGATTTTATTAGGGTTTGATATTTGCGATTGTGCGGAATCAGCAGAGGGAAAACAAATATAATTTTGCATATTCAAGCAAAAAGGATAAAGGAAAACAGTTTTACTATATACCTGGTTGCAAGTCTTACTTTATCACTGAATCAGTGTAGCAAAATGTGCAGAATTTGCGCTTTTTCTTTATATATTTCTATTTTTCTTTATATTTACATTTTTGTAAAATTAATTCAATAAATTAAAATTATTAAACTTTAATTTATTTTTGCTATTATTTCAATTTTATTTATCAAACAAAATAAAAGAAAAAATAAGATTTCTGCAGATTATTTTTTTGTTAGTTTACTTTCGATAAATCGAGTACCAAAGACCAAACTTGACCCGGACTATCTGAGACCTAAATAAACAAACAGCCAAAAGCAAACACATCGCAATAAAACTTGGACATTCAATTTCTGAACCTAAATTCGATAGCACCGAATGCACACACCAACTATCACAACACAACACAAACGACTGGAATTATTCGATAAATTCGTTTTGATTGAAATATGCTTAGTTATCCATTTCCACTCTATCAATATTCATAAAATATAGCACCAAATCGAACGTGATTTACGATTACGTATCATCACTATTGTCAGTTACCAATTTAAATAAATTTAAACTTTACGATAAGAATAGTAAATAATAGAAAAATATCTATAGAGAATATTACGATTCAAATACTGCGGTTTAAAGTTACTCTAAATTTAAAGCTTCATTCCTTTTAACAGGCTATCTTAAAACCGTTACAACCCACCGCCCAATATAAAATTGGCGAGTTGAGAATAAAAGTGCCCTCACTTCTAATAGTAAAACTCGATTTAAAAATGCTCAGCGTGCACGGCCATTAAATTCCTCGCGCAACACTTTCCAATTAATGGATGTCAAAAATCTGTTATAAACTTGACCTCTTAAATTTTAAAACTTTTAAAACTGCAAAATTCGATTAACTTACCGTAAATGTACAACCAGTCACCAATTAAATTTGATCTTTAATTGATATCTGAGGGAATATTTTGATTGAAGAAAGAAATTCATATCGAGCGCATTTTAACCGATGGAAAACTGCATTAAAATTTTATTAATAATTAAAGTAGGCAGATGATGTTATTCAAACTAAATTAAATGCTTTCTAAACATCATTTCACAAACAAATAAAATATCAGTAAATATAAACAGCAATTTAAACTCCTGCAAAATTAATTCATAAAATTCTCCTGAAATCTCATTGTGCAAAACAACTTGAAAATTATTAAAATTGTATTAAACAAATGAATGAAATGAGTATATTATTTATCGCGAAAAATATTACATTAAAATCAATTGGACAACACCAATTATTGATTTTCAATAATCACCTGCTTAATTTAAATCGCTTAATCAATAGCAGCAAAAACAAAATCCCAATACTTCGATACATTAATATTAAATTCCATAATAAATTACTTCGGTTAACGATTTTGAATTAAATTGAAAGTTTTCAAATTATTTTATCATAACATCTTCAGAAACGATCGAGAAACTGATACAACTTTCTTGAAACCGTAGGCAATTCTCGATTGGTCAAGTGGTTTCTTTCCCTCAGTCAATTACGAGGACCCAAACTAATAAAGTTGTAACTGAAATCTTGCGCATCTCATAATAAATTAATCAGAAATAAATTGACTCAAGGCCATGACTCGCAACAGCAATTTTTAATTTTGGTTAAATCTTACTCTTGATAATTAATTTTTTCCTCTTTCTTTATTATTAATCAAATGTGACATATGCCGCGATAACATTTTTTAAAAAAATTTACCAACTTAAAAAACTATTATTAATGTTGCCAGGATAACCCAGCCTTACTGTATAATATCATTCGGCACATTATGCTCACATTCTGTTTTTGCTTTCTCGTCTTTTCCCTACTCATAAATCGTCACTTTTGCCTACTCCACCGAGGCGTAATCTAAGTCATCCATCTTGACAACATCTTCTTGCATATAAAACCCTGAGATATTTCAGCACTTCTCCTTTATCTCGTCTAAAGCAAACTTGAAATCGCTTATTTTTCTTCCATTTTCGCATTTTCTATCCTATCTTTTGTCAATGTTATTATTTTATCAGCGGCTTTTGGAGAGTGGACTTAGATAAGTGGCGTGTGCGCCTCAATGGAACCGCAAGTATTGTCGATATTTAGGCCTATATTTCGCTCGTATAGATTTTACTTGTTGGTCTTTAAGTAAAGTATGTAACGCGATATCTCTGTTGCGCAGCTGTCTTGATAAAGTAACTCTCTCAAGAAGAATTTCGAGATGTCATTTACTGTTGGGCTCGCACTTATCCACTAAGGATTAGGCAATTGAATCAACTTTGTTTACCGTTACAATTAGTAATTGTACTGAGAAATCGATTACCGTAAAAATAATATTTTGTGATCGATAAAAATGGGCATTTGAGGTCAACAATATTTGCTGTGTTTATTTATTTGCCCGATGCGAATGGCCTTCTAAGTATAGGATAGTTGATGATGATTTATCATTGGTGAATCAATACCCGTTTCGCACCTTTCAACTGCTGATTACTGTCAAAATTGACGATAAGATGCACTAAATTAATGAATTCATGTAACCTATGACTAATGAAACAATTTAATTGATTGATAAATCAATTTGATAATATCAAAGTGGCGTTAGTTTAATCTTAAAAATTTCAGAGAAAATGCACTAATGTCATTAATTAGTTTTGTAGCTTTTGGAATTAAATGATGTATTGGATATATATATAGCATAGAACAAGTTAAAATGTGCAACTGATTTGTTTGCAACCGACTTCTTGGCATCAGTTTTTAACTCATTTTTTTACAAATGTGAAATCGAACCAGTGAAATTATGATTTATTCCTTAAATTCAAAGCTGACTCCAACAATTTGGTCGATCGGTGGAAACTGTAAAGAAGTCGCTCTACTCTCACAAAAGTAAAAAGAAAAATTCTAATGATGGAAACCATCGCCGAAAAGAAACCAAGAACTTTTTCTTATTAAAAAAATGAATTTGTGTCACTGAAATGCAAATTCAATACCAAGTAATTTGATTCGTGAATATTCCAGACAAAAATATGAATCCTATCAGTTTTTTTTTAATATTGAAAAAATTTTATTGCAGTTCTTGTGTTATGAGAATTTACCATTTTCAAAATGAATATAAGAACTGAATATTAAAAAAAACGATTCGTTTAGCAAAATGGATAAATCAAAGCCATTTCTTAGCATCATATTTAAAAAAATGTACCTAGAATTTCAGTATGAGAAGAATGAGAATTAAAGAAATTACTCACATCGCGACATCTGCTGAGCGAAAAATGGTTTGAAATCGAAATTGCCAACAGTGCTACCATCTGCTTTCAGATTTTGTTAATGCAAAATAGTTACATTTATTACTTTTACGTGCATTCAATATTTTCAAAACGCTGAAATACTCAAAAAAATCATTCGCACAAAAACAATTAACTTCAGAACAATCCTAAAATAAGTCAAAATATTTTTAGTGCACATATTATACTAAAACCTAATATCAGTTCACATGACTGACTTATGAATTGTTCGCTAGTAGAATATTCTCATACTAAAAATATTTTGCATATGAAAATTAAATTCAATACTGACAAGTGAGTAAAAACTTAATTAGTTAGCAGTGAATATTAATCTGAGGCAATTTCTAACATGCCAGATTAAAACTAATGAAGAGACTGCTTCAATTTATAATAAAATTACGGGTTAATCAGTTTTCTCTCATCACATCAATGTAAATAAATTCAGTAAATAATTAATTGGGAGTTATTGGTTTACATAAATAGCTTGACGATAGATACTTTCTCTACTACATTTCCTGACTAAATGCAGCCAATTAATCTGTTTCAATTAATTCTATCATTTATAATTCACATTGATTAGTAAAGGTTTCAACAGACCAATAACATTAATCACGTTTAATTCTAAAACTAGAACTTTGATTGCACCATTTGATTGTAATTGTTGCGGATGAGTAGTCGCGGTTTGTTCCGAAATGCATTTACCAGTATATTATAGCAAATTCCTTGTAAAATAACAGTTATGTAATTGGAATGAAAGTTTGAGTGTAAATTTCATAATTTTGAGTCCCTGACTCGCTGACAGCGACCTACATCATTGACCTATTTGAGGTTTCAAGGTTCATTTGCGCATTAAAAATGGATCGCATGATGTCACTCAAAATTGATGTCCCGAATGAGGTATATCTATCAAATTTTTCGTGGAAATGTAGCAATAATAATAGTACCGACTGAAAACGGCACATCTTACAACATTACATTTTGATCCCAACCAAATTTATAATAAAAAAAGAACGAGTGACGACATATTAGCATAATGTATGAGTAATTCACATTGCAAAATTGTCAACAAAAATTTTTAAAATTCCTATTGAGATTAGCTGAGTTAGGTTTATGACCCCTAAAAAACGAATTCCCCATACGAAATGATGTCATTTCCCTGCTAACCTTGAAACAACCAAAAAAAAAATAAGGTGGAAAATATAATACGAACTCTCATCCCAACTTCACTTTCACTGTCTGGCAAGCAATGTATGTCAGTAGGACAAAATACCTAGCAAAGCTTTAAAATAAGCCGGCAGAGAGAAAGTACATTAGTTTTAGTTCTATTTCAGACGAGGAAACAATTTTTTTCTATATTTGCTACAGTTTGGGTACAACAATGTATGTATATCCATATAGATTTACCCCTATGATTCTACAATTCTTAGCATATATTGGGCGACCAATTGAATCGTCTCAACATTCAGGTGAGTCGCATTTGCATGTAATTAATTAATTTAAAGAAATTAATTTAGAATTTAATGGACCCTTACATAAATACGCATTTAATAATTTTTAATTAAATTTGTTTACCTTATACGATAAATAATTTAATCTCATTGAATTCAATTTTAATATCTAAAATTTAATTTTGCATATCAAATTGCAAAAAGTATGAAATTTAACCTTCGTTCTTTTGGCACGAAAAATAAAAGATGCTGAGCTAACATAAATCGTTCGTGAGTCACGAAATAATTAGATAACCTAAAGGGTAATTTCATACTCTAATTAGACATTTGTCAAGAATAATATGATAAATTTATCAAAGCTAAAATTTCACTTAAATTAGTCTTTTTTTTTTGTTTTGGCGAAGTAACTTTTTATGTGAACATCTCTTTTTGATCTATCAAAATGCACTTTTATGATTCAAACTCTACCTGAATTGAAATAAATACGACTGTCAAATCAAAAGTCACAAAAAACAAATAGGAAAAATCATTAAATCGCAGCTTTTCAAAGTGTGGCTTTTAACACCCGACTTTTAAAAGTAATACCAAATATCTGACTTTACTTCCGATTCTAAAAAGCATATTTTACGACTTTTCTTAAAGTTGTAAAGTTGGTCGCACCTATTGTAATAAAAATTTAAATGAAATCCTAAAAGAAAAGTAAATTTTTCAACTTTTATTTATCTTAGATGAGCAGGTTCATTGATCCTAGTGTTTTGAAATTTCTCAGTGGGTTAAAAGAAAATAAATCGGGTCACTGAGCCCTTAATTAAAAACGTCCTTCCTAAATTTCACTTGTCAAGGTCAATATTTTGAAAACAAATTTAATTTTTCATAGAATTGGAATTAGGGTAATGCCAAAACATTAATAATTCCCTTAAAATCGATTTACATATCACGCTTTAAATTAAATGCATAAATTAGCAACTTCTACTGAAAAACAATGTTATATATTTACACGGTCAGTGACAAATAAAGTAAATGAAGTATAACAGCCGCTACTAAGTCCAACATTGAAATATGATTTATTTCATAATATGAATAAAACAATCACAAATAAAATTGACAACTGCATAATTACATTTATACAAATAGAAACGAGTTATATTGTCTATTGTAAAATTAAAAAAGTAGGTAAATAAGAGCAGGCAATAGTCTTCCTTTATTCAACATTTAGATGTAGAATGTGGCAAACATTTTATTGGACATTCGAGAATTGTAGGAGGAAGTGGTGCTGCATCTGGAGAATTTCCATGGATGGTAAAAAAAACAATTCAAATTAAAAAATTAATAATTGTACTTTGAAAATCTTTTTGCAGGTATCAATTCATTTCAGAAACCAGCATTACTGTGGAGGTGCACTAATCGGCGATCAATGGATACTAAGTGCAGCTCACTGCTTTTACAGGTTAAAACAATAAAATCAAATATAAAAATGTTTAAATTCATTGTGTTCCAGGATTAAAAATAAAATAAGCGACCTTTCAGTATTTGTTGGTATCAATAATCTAGATGAAATGAAGTTACCGACCAGTTACGATGTTGATAAAATAATATTGCATCCGCAATTTAAAACCCACAATTTCATCAATGATATTGCACTTGTTAAATTGAAAGAATCGGTTAAACTGAATCGATTCTCATTACCAGTTTGTTTACCTCAAGATGAAAATGAATTATACATTGGTCAAGAAGCGACTGTAACTGGTTGGGGATGGACGAGTGAAAAACCAAAAGGTAATTATGCTTTGAAACTAATTAAATCCTCTTTTTGGACTAATGCGAGTTTGGCACGAAAAAAATAAAACCGAGATTGCAGTGTTCGTGTATGTGACAGCAGGTAAAACTTAGAAATTGAATTATGAGATATAATTTCTAAGAATAAAATAATACAAAATATAAATCAATAAAAATAGCTTCCGCAATGTCTCTAATAACATGTTCAATCAAACATGAAAAGGTTTTGCTTTCGCAATCCAACAGAATTAAACTAAACTGCTCATGCGTAGTAAACTCATCAAATTTCCTAAACAATATTATTTTTAGAATTTTAATTAAAGGTGAATTTAAACTAATTTCAGTTAAACTCTGCATTCAGGAAATCCTACTAATGTTAGCTAATCTCTATTTATTACTAAAAGAGTTATACAAAAACTTGTTAACCTTAGTATGTGGTTTGTACAAAAATCAACCGGCAATTTTCTTTTTTTTTAAACCGTTTATATGTCAATGCCGAAAAATGCGGCAGAAGAATTTAACTAGAACAAAACTGCCCAGCGATATTGCAACCGCAGTAATTAAATCACACAAGCTAATTACACTAATTTATAAAATTTCCAGAAGAACTTGCATGTAATTAATAAACATCATAAGAAATGTAGCTTTTTGTATTACTTTAAAGTTGAAGTAATGTAAAATGTACAGTGTCAATTAATATTGATTCTTCAAATTTTTACAATCAATTTCCACTTGCTTTTTTCCCATCTCTGGAATTTAACATTAATATTTATTTTTAAAGCAATAGTTTAAAACAAACTCTTGATTTAAATAGGAATAAATTCCAAACTTGTTTATTCAATAAAAACGAGAACAAGTTGAATTCTGGGTATGGAACTCACCTTGCCCCATTATTTACATCCATCCATCAACTTCAACTAATAAATAAATTTAAAATTTCTCCTTTACTCCTTTATTGACTAAAAATATAGCAAAATAGCTCACTAATAGCCACTAAAAAAAACTATAAAATTGTTCACTTGAATCACTTAACTTCATTAACCTTAAAGCAATAAATATCCTACACTTTCAAAAAAAAATTTAATATTTGATATGTGGTATTCTCTATGATATTATGCTTATTTCATTTCCCTAATGCTATATACCTGCTTGAATTAGATGGATTCAGGCCAAATTCAATGCAAAAGCTCACCATGAAAGTACTCGATAACCAAATGTGCTCGATATGGTACAATGAAGCGAATTACCCTTTGCAAATAAAACCGGTGCAATTATGTGCCGGTTACAAAGAAGGTGGTAAAGATTCTTGTGAGGTATGACACTAAAATTAAAGCATATTTAAATTTTTAAATGTTGAATTCATTCCCAAATTAGGGAGATTCGGGTGGACCACTAATAGTAAAAGAAGAAAATACTTATACAATAATTGGAATTGTGTCATCGGGTAAAGGATGTGCAAGACCTTTTTTACCAGGAATATATTCGAGAGTTGCATCTTTTCTAAGTTGGATTAATGAATGTATAACTTAACTCTATGCTTTGAGATATTTTCACTTTCTGTAATAGTCTAGTCACTATATTTTTTTACAACTGATCTAAATGCGGCCTCTCATGGGTTCAATCTGATTTATGAAGACTCAATTTTGGCATTTACTAAGTAAATAAATGAAACCGACCAAAGTTTCCTTTCCTTGAAATCATGAAATGTAAAGTTTTTGTATTAAAATGTAAGATATTGTCACTAACAAAATAAATTATTATTCCTATACAAAACTTTAAATTCATACCACACGATTGAATATATTTATAAATACCACTTACCTTGCAATTTGCTGACTTATTGAACATTATCTTGTAGGTACCGACTGTTACTATACTTTGTGACTAAAGTACTTCTTTCCTTTTCATTTTTTGGAAAATCATATTTGTATTTAGGATGAACGACGTGTCATGGTTTCAACTTAAAGACACTCCACAAGCATTTCACTTGCTAAAAGAAGAGCAACATTAAAATACTTAAATGTGTCCGTGGTTTTAAATAAACAATTATTCTCAATATAAAAATTAAATACAAATCATTTACGAGATAATTTTGTCTTACCAAGGCAGCAATGTCCATTTTTTATGTCTCGAATAATTACGCGATGTCTCGTCAGAGGTCTCTGAATCTTAGATTTTCCTGACTTGCCTCAGTTCCGACTGATCAACATCGGATAACTGGTAAATATCTATTATTTTGTCATTGATAGTGTAGTAATAATCAATGTATCCAGAATACAGGTGAACTCAAGGAGTTCACTCTGAACTAAATTTCATCGGCCAATCAGGAGTCGTTACGTCACGCGCCATATCAATTGATCAAAATTGAGATGAGATAACTATTTGCAATTGCTTGTTATTGGATTTTTTGGGCCATGCATTTGAGGGTACCCGCTTGGTCGCTGGCGGCATTCGATCGACCAAGTGCGGCATGAATGGCCAGCTACCGTCTCCCGTACTTTTTGATTATCACGTACACAGCGTTGGAACTTACCATTTATAAGAGTGTTTCAACAATGTATGGGTGATAATCGAGATGTACGGGGGACGGTAGCTGGCCATTCATGCCGCACTTGGTCGATCGAATGCCGCCGGCGACGAAGCGGGTACCTGCAAATGCATGGCCCAAAAAATCCAATCACAAGCAATTGCGAATCGTTCAAATCGAATTTGATTTT
>JAQFZU010000264.1:0-34939 GCA_034696185.1 Henia vesuviana | reverse complement strand
TGTGGACACCTCTACAATACAATACTCCGAATGAAAAATACCGTTAATGTCTCAAATAGATCAAAGATATTTTTAAAAAAATTTATGTTAATTGCTAACTTGCTCAAGCCATTTTGACTGTCAATTAATATTTAATAATTAAAAAATATTTTTTTAATTGTTAATACCAGTTAAACAAATGCCTTAAGAAAAACATTTGCAACAAACGAAATGATTCGTGTAAATTGTCACGACTCATTTTCAAACAATTTTTTTTTACTTAAATATCATTTCAGAATGTATTTTAAACTTCAAAGAATATTTTATAAACTATGATATGACGAAATTCAACTTTGTTTATTTTCCACACAAATTTTTGACAACGACCTAGTTGCCGGACAATAACTGCGATGGACAAACTGCACGTTAAATTTTAACAATGAAATTATTCATTTTAGAAACTTAATTTTCCATCCAACAATTAAAAAAAATAACAAATGAATAAAACTGTATTGGAAAGAGCTTGAACAAATAAATTTTTTTTTTTTTTAGAAAATCTGAATATGAAAATCTTTTTACGTTATTTCCTAAAAAAAATAAACTTAATGGAATGTCAATTCAATCCATCATATAATATTCAATTAAAATTAAAAATAGGATCACTTAATAAAAAGTACAGTTCAATCCATCTCAGACAATACAAATCCAATCTTATAGTATAAAACAGTTTTATTTTGGCAGTTGATTTTCGTCAGCTTCGTCCACTTTATTTGAATTCGTCGCTGTCTTGTCTGATTTATCTATTTTCTTTTTCTTTTTTTTTGCTGATTTTTTGCTGGTGGATGAGTTCAGTAATTGCTATTTAAAATAATATATAATTAGATAAAACAAAATTATAATTTAAAAATAAAATAAAACCTTCAATTCAGGATCGTCTATAGTAAATTCTGATTTATAACAATCACTTTCCAAGGGCAAACCCGTAATTTTGTGAGAACCACTCGGCATCAAGAGAACAGTAAATTTAAATTGCGCAGAAAATTCGCCTAAAAATAACTCAAAAAAATAAATTTAAATGCAAAACACAAATACGAGCCGAATTTTACCTTCTTTTTCATATAAAACATGAAAAGGTTCCAATAATTTGTGAGTTGTACACTCCTTCACACCCATTTTAGCCTTCTTTTCATCCTCTATCGACCTAAACAAAACAATGACAATTGCATTATAACAATGACGATTATAAATTTAATTAACTTACCTAAGTGTAAATGGCATCATTCCAAATCGTTTATCAATTTCACTATAGAATGCTATAATAAACGTGAAATATATAAATTATTTAAATTATTATTTAAAATAATATTCCATACCTCGAGAAGCTTTCATCTTAAGCTGATAAATTGTATCAGTCTTTTTAAAAACTGTAGTTCGTGCATCCATTTCACGACCTTTGCCGTCACCAGTACTAATGAGAACATCGACTGCATAAACTTCGTAAACCTCAAAATCGCATTTTTCGTGATCTTTCCTTTAATACAAATAATTCAATGTAAGAAATTATTAAAAATAACAGTCAGTTACTTTTGGGTCTCTGTTGGATTTTGAATAATTGTTTTTTCACCATCGATAGTGAACTGTTTTAACTGGTGCGATAATACCCCTTCGATCGGTTTACATTTGTAATTTTCGACAACTTTCTGAACCTTTTCGGTAATCATGTTGTTCTGAAAAATAAATTTAATAGAATTAAATTAAAATTGCACAGGCAATTTATGATTTTGGCCACACTTCGGCCACATCATTATCACCTGATTTCCTGGTTTAACTAGCCTCAACGCAGCCTCCGATGCCAAATGAGCCGCAATAACTACATCAGCTTTTCTACCAGTCGCAGGAGCACCCTAATAAAATTATAAAATATTTCAGCATTTAAAAAAAAAATGGTAAAAAAAAAAATTAATTTTCATGCTTTTAAAATCACAAATTGGACTTTCATTAGATGCAAACATATAATTACGCAACAGCAATGACTAATGTTTGAGCATTGAATGGTGAAATACGTTAAAAGTATGTTACGTTTGTTTATAAACTTCATTTTTACCGTCTTAGCTCCAATCACAATAGTATGCGCCGAAACAGCTATAAAACCATCGATATGAGCGCCCAAGTCTCTGTAAATAAATTTCAGTTATAAATAACTAAATTTAAAAAATAATAAAATTTAAATTTACACTTTAACAACATCGCCCGTTTTCATAATGCAATCTGGATCGGTCTTCAATGGAGAATAATGACAAATGCAATTATTTACGGAAATACAAGTAGGAAACGCCACACCTAAAAATATTTGACACAAAAATAAACAAAAAAAAATTATAACAATTATCAGCCTTTGTAAAAAAAATAATAAAACCTTTCTTCAATTCCTTTTCTTTTTTGAAAACTTTGTTCGTTTCTTCGACTATTAACTGATCGCCCAATTCGCACAATTCTCTCACTGAAGTTTCTGGTTTGCATTTCTCGATAACTTGTTTCAGGACTCCTGAAAAGAGGGAAAAGAAGCACGTGGTCAAATAATTCTGTTTACAAAATAATCGATAATCAGAAGATGGAATTGAGTATAACATTATTTTTCGTAATTTAAATAATTAGTCACACTGGATTAACACTAATTTGTATGTAGATTTAGCCAAGAATTAGTAATAATAGGATAGATTATGAGCCAAGCCAACATATGCTGCTCAATTGTAATTATACCATTTGTTTGATATTAAACTGCAAAATAAATTTATTACGATGTTTAATTAAGACTATATCAACTTACTGTTAACCATTTCTCCTGCCATTTTGTATTTGGTGACCACAAGGTCCTCAGCAATCGTCTTCTCCACATTGTCTTTGTCCGCCATTTTAAAATCAAACAAGGCAGAAGCGGATCAGTGGATTCTCGTCTTTGCCTTGTTGGATCCGTACTCCGTACTCGTCGCAAGCGGCGGTATTGGAATTAACCAATCAACGGCCGTTTATGATAATAAACTCTACCGCCGTCTAGTAATAAAATAAGATATTTATTCTTGGCGGTTAATTTAAATCTTATTTTGTCTTGTATTTTATTTAAAATTGTATTTTTACTCAACCAATAATAAATTTAAAATAAATTTTAGTTTGTAAAAATAAAAAAATTAAAAATAATTTAATTTTCATTTTTTTTTTCATATTTAACAATAAATAATGCAATTTGTGAAACTTTTATTAAGTTATTAATTTTATTTTTATTGTTTGTATCCAAGTTGTTTTTCAGTAAAAATAACATTGGAAATAGTGACAGTTATGTATACTTTACAATCCTTTGCTTTTGGTTAAAATTACATACAGTGACAACTCGAATTACTTTTGTTTCTATTGTATTTTTATTCGCTCTTATCCAATTCAGTATAACAGCCGACGTTATGATGCTGATCCTCGTTTATTTTGCCGTAAATTTTCTTGTAATATTTGCGCACAAAGGTAGGCTTTTCACTTTCTTTTAATCATTAAATTTATTTTAATTAAAAACAGTGCTCAAAAATACTTTTAAAAAACCGGGTTTACTCTTTAACTTCAATGGATTCTTTGTTATTTTAGATTGTCCAGTTCCTGACATTTCTAATGGTTTCGTTTATGAATTGACGATTCACGACGAATATATTCCACTCGTAAGCAAAATCCATGAAAGTTAACTTAGAGTAATGTTTTCATTTTTAATAGGATCCAGGAACTTATTTAGTGCATGGAACCGAAATATTAGTAACCTGCGCTTCCGATTTTGAATTATCAGAAAATCAATTGGTCGATGAGAATTTTGCGCTCAAATGCAATAATGGGAACTACGCATTTATACCATCGTGCGGTAAATTTAACACGAACAAATTTTATTTCTGAAAAAATACTAAAATTATTTCTTTGGTTAGTCCCAATCGGAAAATCTGATGATGGAAATTACGATTATGAAATGCAACCCGGAAGATTTTCAGGCAGATCACGAGGTAGAATGGACAAAGGAAAAAAGGCTCCCTGCTCTTACGAGCCGAGAGACGATGTTCTATTGGCATTTTATAATGGATCTGTTATAGAAAGTAACATTTTAAATATATTAAATAATTCAAGAGCTATCGAAAATATTTTCGTTTTAGAAAACTCGACATTTTATAACGGCTTAGAATTAGTTTTTCGGTGCGTCGATATTTCGACGTACACTTTTTACGGTAATAAAACACGAATGTGTGAAAATGGAAAATGGAAAGGAAAAGTACCTCATTGCATTCGGCTCTATTCTTACAGCTGTAAGAAATTTATACAATTTACTGAGTAAAACTTAATTATTTTTGTTTCGTTTAGTCTATTCTGCTCCGGTTATTACTTACGATCTTTCAACAAAAAACTTTAGTGTAGTTGAAAACGGTAGTCTCGTTATTCCACAACATTCGAATGTAACTCTTCACTGTTTATGGTTGAAAGATAACGGCGAACCTCAATGGAAAAAAGATGGAAAAAATATTAACAAAGATAAAATTCCATCAAAAATAGGTACAACTGAAGCAATTTAATAAATGTGTAATTAAATATAAAATAATTTATTAACAGATTGGAATCAAAAAGAAAATTCTTTCGTTCTATTAATACCTAAAATACAACTTGAAGCAACGGGACATTACTTATGTCAAACTCCAAACCGAAAACGACACGGCATCGACATCATCGTTACTCCTAGCGATGACCCAGATGAAATTGAATTAGAAATATTACCCGGTAATATTTAAAAAAAAAATTAATTATTATATATTCATACATGTAAATTGTATATTACAGTTGAAGGTGATTGCCTTTATGAACCGAACGCAGAATCCAATACATTAGTTTTTCTCGACGGAAAAGAAATACAAAACAAAACGAACCAAAAACTCCTAAACGGTACTAAGGTGGCCATCATTTGCATAAATATACTGCAATATAAAATGGAAGGTGAAAAATCAAATGAATGCAACGATGGCAAATGGACAAATTCGTGGCCAAATTGTACCCAATTAATTGATGATGGTAACTTACAAAATTAATTTTATTTTTACTTTTACTAATTGCAATTAATAGGTGATTCACCACCTCCTTTGGACATTCAAATGACCGGTAGTGACAAATCATATTTCGTCGACGATCAAGGAAAAGTTATCGTACCAAAAGATACAACAATATCGTTCCTTTGTAAATTCAGTGGGACCAAACCTATTATGGCATTGCAGGGAGCAAAACTTCGTTACACTATGGGTTAAATAAAAAATATTTTGATTATAATTATAAATAAAAAATAGACAATTTTCATTTTAGGTCAACACCGTTACAGCTCGAGTTCATCCGCTTGGTATCTTCGAGTAGAAATCCCTTCGAATTCTGTCCATTTTACATTTGCATGTAAAATACCTCGTAAAGATGTTAGTTTATCGCATTCAATTGACGTCATAGCAAAAGGTAGTTAACAATTAAATAAAATTGTTAATAAATTAAAAATTAATTTTTCTAGGTACTTGCAAACTCGAAGACAGGAAATTACAATACAGATGGCGAGGAAGTAAAATAATCCCAACACCAGACCGCTATATGTACGTAGAAGACGAATTAGTACCAGTCGAATGCGATGGAACAACTTCAGCTGTGATTCCGACGCACTTTCGTTGCGGAGACAAAGGGAATTGGATTCCAGGTCCAAACCAACGATGTCGAGCGCGAAGATAGGACAAGATATTAAAATATCTAACTTAGTAATATATAATTATCTATTAGCAAATAATAATTTAAGAAATGAGTAATTCGAATGTTATCTACAATGAAATTTCATTGAAACAAATAGTTGTACAGAAATAGAATAGAATAGAATTGAATTAATAATAATAATAATAATATTAATATTACATTATCTATTTACAATATACATGAATAATATTTTCTCACTTAAATAGTTCATTGCACATTTTAAAATCGCAAATATTCAAAAATGATCGACTAGAAGAGCAACGTAATCGCCATCGACACGACATTGCCCTATTTTACTTTCTTTATCCAAAGATAAATTTTTCCACTCGCTGCGATTACCTAATTAAAAATAACAAATTGAATAATATAAATTTTTAATATTTACAAATTAATATTTACCAGTTGGTGTTTCGCTAGTTTTAAGTGCAAAAGACCAATCTTCTTGATTTTTATTAGCGCAATGGGGTAATCGTAACTCGACAGGTTTATTAAACTTGAGTCCGTGAGGACCACACATTACTAAAGGACTTAATAATTTCTCACCTAAAAATTTTAATTTCTTTATTAAATTCGATTTATTGATGAAAAAGTATAATTTAACCTTTATCTTCGTCCAAAGGTGGTAATAATTTATTATCTTGACACACCTTGAAAAATATTTCTTGTTCGGGATTCTCGCAACTCAAAGCACCGGGAGGAATGATGAGACAAACACCAGTGTCTTGACATTCAATTTTACCCCCTTCAGCACCAAATTTGCCTCGACCCGATCCTAAAATGAGGTGATTAGATTCTTGGCTATTTCCATTACCGTTTTGGCTATCTTCGCTGGTCGAAGAAGTGGATTCACTACCATCATCATCAACAACCTCAACCGACCTTTTATTTTATAAAGGTCAAATTAGAAATTTCTTCATTTAATAAATGAAATTATAAAGTGCAGTGATATTAAAAATGTGAGTTTTTTAAAAAAAATAAAACATGCATGTGCTGTATATGAAAAAAAAATCATGCAAAACATACACAGTGCATTGGGTGAAATTAGTTTATTGGGTAATACAATGTATTTTTTTTTAGATTTGTACAGTATACAAGCAAATTCATTTCACAAACCTTCCCCTCTGTGCAATATAACTTTAAAATAAACAGGACAAAGCAACAAAAAGTAAAAAAAAAAAATTACAATTTATAAACAATTTTAGACTCCACTTACTTCAGAGTATCCACGTTGACAGTGAGTGGCGAAAAACCGTGCAACGAGTTTGGTTTTTTATACAATTCAAATGCACTGCCACGATTTTCGCGATTTGATAAATCGAGTCCGCTCGCATCGCGATGATGGCGAGGCATTTCTCTCGGTGGTGGCACATTGTAATAGTAACCAGTACCGCCACTTCTTCTATTGGGACTCGCAGTTTTGTGCGTCGTATCGTAATTACGATCCAAACTGCTGCCTTGTCCCGAATCGAATCCTGCACTGTCCGAATCGCATCGATTTTTCATTCCTCCGTTCATCAAACGATCCGCAATCAGATTGTTGTGATCGTTCAGTCCGTAGCTTTTACCGGAGTAATAATTGACTGGTGGCCGCATTGCGTAATCGTTTTCGTTGTAATTATTTACCCGACCACCATCGGGTTTGGCGATATCGTACATTAATTTGTTCCGTGTCGATTCCTCGTCTCGGTTCCAGTAGCTTTCAGCTGGTAAACCGGAGTTAGGCGATCGGTAATTTTTTGGTTTTGGTGGTGGTATTGGTTTGTACTCGTTTCTATTATTACTGCTATTATAGTATAAAAATTGAAAGAAAAATTTAATCGATTGATTAAAAATTATTACCTGTATTTCGGTACGTTCACGTCCAACATTTTATTTCTGATCGGTTGTACTGTAGATCTGGTGTATCTGTAAGGATCGTGCATCATTCGTAATTGTTGTTCCCTAATCTTGGGATCGTCGAGATTTGGGGCAATTGGCAGTTTTCCGTACGAATCACTTCCATAGGACGACGATTCGCAGCTGTTTTGATAACCGTAGGATTTTAAGTCTGGATTTTTGTGCGTTGCGTTAATGTAATTGCCAGCTCCGATATTAGGTTCGATGTTATCTGTAATCAATAAATGCTTTATTGCATTTTCTTAAAATATGTTTATTCCACGTGAACACCTTTGATTTGATTAGCGCCAAATAACCGTTCGTGAGCGGAACGCAAATGATGCGGTTTACTTCCACGATCGATTTTTGGTGGCACTTTGGGAGGCGAACGAACCTTTGTATCGTATGGATCTTATGATATAAATAACATTTTTAAAATTATTTGTAGCAATAATTTATTTTAAATAATTGGCGTACCCATTAGATCCGGATTATTCCGATCCGAATACGTATCATTCCCTGGCCTCGAATTGTAGGCGTTGTACTTATGACTAGTTTCAGCTACATGTTGCGATATGGAATTGCGATTATCATTCGATGAATAATATTTACTATAAAATTGTTCATCGGGAGCAGCTAAGACATTTAAAAAAATTAATTTTTTGAAAAATTAAGTTTTTTAAAAATTACAATCAACTCTTTTTTGATCCGTCGTAGAAGATTGCGATGGATATGGGCAGTTATCAAATTCCTATTGTTAAAAAATAATATTTTAAAACATTATGATCAAATAAAATCCCTTTTTATCAAGGATTTACATTATATGGCGGTGGACCGTGATAAGACGGTAATCCAATTTCTTCTTGAGTGGCAATACTTGGATCGGAAGACGCTTTAACCAAACGTCTATCCCCATACATCGGAGTGATCGGCTCGCTCGGATTGCGATGATTGATATCAGTGGCCAAATCCAAATCGCTTTCAGGTGAAGATGCATAACTCAAACGAGACGTCATTGGGAAGAGAAAATCATCCGTGATCGGTTCTTCCGGCTAAAATAAAAAATAAAATTTATTTTTAAACAATTAAACATAATCAAAAACATAAATTTACTTTCGTTTCCGAAATCCAAATCGGTTGTTGTTGCTGCATTTCAATGACCTCCTTTATCTTCTTATACCAAGTATCGGCACTTGTTAAAGTGACAGTTGCTGCAATAAAATATCAATTAACGCAATTATTTTTTTTCAATCGTTAATTAAATTACCGGTAAAAATATGTGACCAAGTCTTTTCAAGTTTAACCATGTGATCGAATAATTTCTTTGAACTTTTACCAGTGGATTTTGAAAGACGACTTCTTAAGTCTTTAATTACATGTTTGTTATCGGCTCTCATGAAAATGACGATGGGATAAAATTGTGCGTAATTCAATCTATCTACAGCATTAGGCGTAATATCAACAACTGCGTGTTTACCCTATTCAAATACATGAAATTCAAATAACATTTCATTTAATATTTTCAAAATCAATAGCACTTACACGTTCACTAATTTCTTTTATGGCACTAAGACGTACAATCGCAGCGGATTTACTCTTTGGTGAATCATCCAAATGATTATCAAGTTCTACAAAAAAGAATTTTTAATTAAAAAATTTAGCCCAAATATTAAAAATACTAACGAGGTGACACGAATTTGGCCGGGCAATCTTTAAGTAGTTTGTCTCGTGCTGCATCAGACAAAGGGCCCAATAAAATTACAGGACGAGTAAAACCAGCTAAAAAAAACAAAAATTATTAAATTAATTAAATTCGATAAGAAATAATCAAACTTACGATGCCTCAATGTGATTCTCTCGTAGGAAGGAAATTTCGAGGCTGAATCCACTAAAAAAAAAAAGTTAATTAATATTTAATAATTTAAACGAATTAAAATAAACTAACTTAATATTTTTGTTCGTCTTGCACTTCGCCTCTTGAAAAAACTTCCTCTACTTTCAGCAATCGATTCCTTTTTAGCAGAATTTGTTCGTTCAACCGCCAATTCTTCAGCTCTATTAAATAAACATTACCCGTCATTTTATTCAAACATTTTATTTGAAATTAAAATACCTGCTTTTATTAGGAATTATGCCTTTCTGGGTCTGCTGATTATTCCGACCAATTCGATACACTTGCCAAGATCCCACAACACCGTTATAAAGAGTATCGACCACGTGAAATACATCACCGATACGAAAACTCAATTCGGATTTATTAACATTATCGTAATTGAAATGAGTTCTAGTTCATGTAAAACATTTAAATTTAATACAAAACTAACATTAGAAAATGCCTACCTAATGTGAAACGAATCACCCGCTTGACTGGCAACTATTGCATCGTATTCTTCTCTACGGTACTGTACGATGAGATCGATTCGATCTTGCAAATTTAGTAAATAAAGAACAGCTTCTTCGCGTGTCACATCTTTCATATCAAAATTATTAACCTACAAAAAACACAAACAAATTAAATACCACATCAACTATTAATAAGTCACGCATACCTTTAAAATTTTATCGCCTGGTTGAAGTCCTTGTAATGAAGCTGGACTTCCTGGTTGAACTGCAGTAACAAAGATTCCAGTCTGGTTTCCACCAGTCAATCTAATTCCCACACTCCCTTCCTTAAGAAAAGAAATAAAACGTGGATCTGGCCTGAAATAATCATTTATAAAATTATCATAATTAAAATAATTAAATTAATTATTATTTACAGTGGTAATTTGCCTCTTCTGGACAACGGATCATCGTCGTATAATTCTAATAAAAATAAAAATATGCCCAAAATTAAATATTGAGTAATTTATTCGTTATTAGTATATCAAATCACCTGAATTTAAATGATTTTGTGAAAGAGGATTTGTAGGCTGATTTAAATTTCCTTCGTATTGCGGTGGCGGCGGTCTGGGTGGTGGTTCATCCTCTTCGTTAATTACCCTAGAACGGCTGTGATTGTGACCCTGAAGCAAAGGAGTTGCTGGCTGATCCAATTGGCTCAAGGAAATATCCATCAATGGGCCTCTGCTACGACCGCTCATTCTGCGAAAAGATTAAATCAGCGATGCTTATTAATGTTAGTGAAAATATAAAAATCACCTCGTCAAATTGTTTTTGTCTTCGGGTGGTGGAGGTGGCGAACGGTATTTATCGCCTCTTATAGGTGGTTGCACGTATAGATTTTGATTGGAATAATTCCTCATTTCGTTGACATCGCTGAAACTGTGCATATTATTTGCATCATCTGAAAACAATTTAATAATTTTTTTTTATTTCACTTTATTTAATTGCTCGTAAATCTCGTTTTCGAGATAATTACTTTTGATAGGTGTCGTGTTGTCGTAGACGTTTTGAGTATTTTGATTAATGTTTTTTGCTGCTTCTCGTCTTACAACCAACTGCAATTTCTCCTTGCAATTTTCGATCAGTTTCTTGGCTTCCTTCAACGTTAGGGAATCAGTTGGCATGTTGTTGATCTGAAACATTAATGTAATTAACTTTTTTCCAAAACAAAAATCTTAAAATTTAATTTAATATTCTTACCTTAGTAATAATGTCGCCTTCAGCAACACCAGATGTATCTTTTCCAATTACATTTTTATTCGTTATCTCTTTAATAAATAGTTTACAACCGAGAACAATTCCAAAATCTACAAAATAAAAAATTATAACCAACAATATCTCTATTAAAAGCGAAAAAAATAAATAAAAAACTCGCCATCTTTCTTTTTATTCTTAGTCAGTGTAATTTTAAGTGTGTGAAAGTCTTGTTGAGGACCGGGCAAAACGACTCGACGCTTGATTAGCTGTAACGTACAAATTGAATCGACCATTTAAGCTTACATCGACTTGATTTGATTTGATTTGACTTACCAAATGAACAGGGGAAGGACTATCTCTCAGAACTTGCACAGCTTTGGCATACTCAACATTTTCCAGCGAAGTCCCATTGACACTAATTACTCTATCATTAATTCTACAGAGATATTCGATCAATCACTCACACTCTTTTACCGCGATTAAACTTCAAAACAACTTACAAAAGTCGTCCTTCAGCAGGCCCGGCTTTAAGAACATCGGAAATAGCAATGGCTGGGTCCCCATTACTGAAATGCGGATTATCCCGACCTCCACTGACGGCGATACCAAATCCATAACCAGGGACACGATTTATAGGTACCGTGTGATATTCCCATACTGCACGTTCGCCATCCTATAAATAAAAAAAAAATTCCCCATCAAAATCATTCGAAAAATTAATATATAACTCAACAGTACTTTGTCAGCAGATTACTTTTTATTATTTTTTTCAATGTACTAATACGATCTATCATAAACTGACATGGATATGACATGTTTTTGGAACCAAATTTCATTGGACAAGCAATTTTTTTACTCTTAAAAATCAGTTAAAGCAAAGAAAAAAAAAACCGATATAAGAAAAAATAAAAAAAAAAGTTTGTGCTGACTTTAGTTGCTGTGCAAGCGAAGCGATTGCAAATCCCAAACTAAACTCAAAAGACAGCTGCTTTTGTCAGCCGGAAAATCATCGATGTGTGTTGACTTAGATGTAGGTGAACGTCCATTTGAATTTTATTTTTATAAAAAAATTTAACAATTCAATTCAGTCGACCAACAAGTAGACTTTGAGGTAGGAAAATAATAAGCACACGAGGCTTTTCTGTGCATCTTTTGCAAGTTGGAAACGGATGAAATAGGAGAAGACATTAAGCCCGCACATAAATCAGATTCAATTCCCGCTCGTACATCATTCGTGGACAACCACTTTTCCCTCGCCTTTCATTACTCCTTTGCACTAAAAACAAAATTTAAAATTTTTTTTCTTTCAATCACATTTCAGTTTTCCAATGCAAATGCAGTGAAAATCTCAACATTAACATAACATAACCGTACCATCAAACTGCACTTTTCGCCTTTACTATATGCATTCAATATATTCTCTCGCTGGCATCACATTCCTTCTTCGTTGCAATATCCTCGTCGACCCTTTTTTTATTATTTCCGTCTGCCTCCTTATTATTAGTTCATAAAATAAGTGGTTACCGAAGCAAATATGACTCAATGTCAAAATGAAACACGATACCAACTAGACTTTCAACTGTCACAAGAAAGGACAAGAAGTGGCTATTTTTTTTAAAATTGGCTCACAATGTAGAAAAAACCTCGTAAAAGTTTCTTCAAACATCAGTAATAAAAATAATATGAATATTTAAAAATTACTAGATTTATTAGTTAAGCAACTCACGATTGAAAGGTCATGACATGCTATTAATTTGCTTCATTTCTCCCGGGAGCAACGAACAAGGAATACATGAGTGGATATAAAAAGAAAGGACGGTAGAACTAAGCTCACAAAGTTACCCAACATGGTTTAGCCATTAGTTGGCAATGTCCTTTCCCAGCAGCAACTCCCCAACTAGATCCATCTACTAATCCTCGTAGTATAAATCTATATTCTCATCTTAAAAACTGGCCAATATGTAATCTTTACTTGAGCTCACATCAATTTTGATTCTTTCGAGATCTTCTTACAAAACAATTTTTATTTAAGTTCAATTCGATGTCAATATTTGCTCGAAAAGTCTCAACATTCGCTCTGCTGATTTCCACTATTTATTTTATTCTACAAATTTTCCAGATAGAGAATACCGTATTATTTTATTTCAAACAAAAATACGGGTTTTACTGTACTTGTTGTGAACTAAAATAATAAATATCATTACCTTTGTAAATAATGGCAAGGGAAAAAAATCCATGCACGATTTATTATTACAGCAAAACCTTAAATATTAATAGATGGATCTTCGTTTACTTACTAAGATTCACCAACCCGAAAAACCAAATATAAAACAAATCTCACCTGAATGAATTATTAACGACTAGAAATTCCAATAAAACTTGTAATTGTTGAAGTTAAAGAAAGAAACTTTTAATAACAATAAAGTAAAATGGAAACAATTTAGAAAAGAGCAGTCATTAGTCGACTGCAATAAGTACCTCTAAAACAATGGACATTTGTAAAGAAATTAGTAATTAAATGTACAAATAACTCACAATAAACATGAGTTATGAAAAGCGCGTTTAATACGAAACTGAAAATGTCCTGACGCAATTTTCCCTCGGCCATAAAAAAGCTTTAAATTTTCATCAAACCTTCGCATTACTGTGTATGCGCATTCTGGTAATCTCCCGCGGACCAAAGCATGCATAATCAATAATGCACAGACACTGTCCCGACTACGTAATACACACAATGTTTTAATAACGTTTATATATAACGAGACAAATCTAAATTATATTCTACATTGAAAAATTTCAACCCTTTTATTTCCTATTTTTCGGTAACAAAGTCTTTTTATATTCAAAGTGCAATAAATTTCGTTACTGTCCGACCTTTCCATGCTTCGCGACCCAAATTGTATTGGTTAAACTGTTATAGGGTCATAAAAAAAAGTTGAGTTTTGTAATCTTTACTCGTAGTCAAAGGATTTTTCATCTTTCGTTCCATTAGAATGATGAAAAGCGAAGAAAAGCTAAGCACTATTCAATTTCATATGATAAATCAAAGCTCGGCATCGTCATACTCTATACCACACCCAGCAATTTCCACCTAAACCAGCCATTACATTCTTTCAAATCAAATTTATACATTGATCTTTTTGACATACTCAAACTTAAGAGACCACTTTATTAAATTGGATTTTAAAGACTTTTAATGTTGCATAGTGGTTTGTCATCTTAAGATTTTTACATTTTACTTTCAATCTGTCGTTTTACTTCAAATTGCAATGGTTTATTAATAAAATTTTTTTTTTTTTAAAATATAAAATTCAAAATTTTTTTTGTTCTTTTGAGTGAATTTAGATTTGTAAAAATATTTTTCTCGGAAAATTTTTTTTTTCCGAAAGAAAAATATTTTTTTCATTTGATAAAGGTAAAAATAATGAATTATTTAAAGTAATCTTAAATTCGAAACAAAAAAAAAAGTTTTGAATTTTACTTAACATAAATTTTTTACATTGTTCACTACGCAAATAAAACTTTAATGGGAGATTTATTAAATTTGATGTAATAAATGAGATAAATTGGATTTATTTTAATCAATTTTTATATTTTTTTTTCTAGACCAAAACACTTTTTCAAGCGTGAAAATATATTTACTTTACTTATAACCTGCAAATTCGTAATTTACACTTTTTTTTCTTATGTTCCGAGATTACATTACTCCCACTTGTCTTATTTTCTCTTGAATTTGAAAAACATTTTTTTCCCTTTCCTTAACTAATAAAGACTTAATTCAATTACATCGTTGAAACTTTCTTTGTAACTTGTCATTTTTAAAGAGAATTACAATTTTTTTTTAAAAAATCTATCAACATTTTATATCGATTTCATTTTTTCTAGTATTTTATTAAATTCCGATGAAATTTTAAAAAAATAAAAAAAAACCTTAAATTTAATTCCGACCTTCAACAATCGAATTTTAAAAAATTGTTTTATTCTTTTTTTTTGCTGAATATTTGTTTATTAAATCAAACTTCTGCTCCGACTGTAATAAAAAAATAATTCCAAAAACAAACATTAATTGAAACGGAATGATTTTAATATAAAACAACAAATAATTTAAAATGATTTTCCTCATTTTTGTCTAATACCCACAAGATAAATAAATAAATAAAACTAAAAAAAAGCATCTTTTGAATCGATAATTTCCTCAAGGGACGAATTAAAGTAGCAACGAGCGATATTGACTTTGACATTTAAATAACGTAACTAAAAACTTTATAAAACCGATAAAGTGTATTTAACACCTCATCAAAACAAATTTATCGTTGTAAGTAACAAATGAATTTATTTTCACGTTAAATTTATTTATTTACAAAAAAATAAAAATAAAAAAAAATGCAGCGAGAAAAAGTTATAAAATTGTAATTTGTCACAAGTGAATTTCATTTCCCACTACAGGAAAAAAAGTGAGCGAAATACATTTTTCAGCCAAGACGCAAAAAAAAATGATAACAAACTACATCTGATGCTTTAGTTGTAACCGTTGCATTAATTTTTTCCATTTCCATACATTTGTAAAGCCGGAAGAAAACTATAACTGCATTTAATGACTTTTTCCACGCAAATGGCAGTGTTTTAACACCCAAATGTCACTAAACTTACCCACACGATGCCAATCAATTAATTGATTACTCACTCAAAATTAAAATTTTATTTCATATAAATTTTTAAAATATTTACTAAACCACAATTTGAATATCATTATAACAATTTAAATCGTAATTAATCATTTACGAAATAATCCCACAAAAAAAATTAAAAACAATTTTTAAAGACAAATTTTTCACTTTTTTTACACGCCTTAATAATAGGTTAAGCGCAAGTTACTAAACCCAAAGCGAGCCTTAACATTTGTGACGTCATCCTTTTTTTACCGTTATACGAACCAAAAATCGATAAATTTAAGGCTATAATAATAAAGCAAAAAAAAAAAAAATACAAGCCGTTATTTACGTTACGTACCTGATAATAGTGTTTTCTATTCGATTAAAGCTTAACCAAACAATAAAACGAAATAAAAAATACCACAATAATTTTTATAAAAATTCATAAATTAATAAAAAAAATTTTAAATTTGTAAAATAAATTAAATTTAACTAGAAAAAAATATAAAAAGAAACTTTTCTTTTCAACACATTTTCCCACTTTATTCGAGTTTAATCAGATCCCAAAGCCATTTGTTTCCAATTTCTTGTCTGTTTTCCATCAAGTGTCAAAGGATTGGTGTATCGTGACTGTTACCATCTCTATAGACGTTCGCAAAAGTTCATTATTGCAGTCCATCTGCTTGCAACTTAGGATTTACTTTCGTTTTTCAATAAGAAACGCATCAACCTATTTGTCTTCTCTTGACAGCTTAGTCCCTTCTTAACCCTTTCCTTCACGACGTTGGAAATTCGAGAAGATCCAATCCAATTTCAATCGATAACAATTTTTTAAAATGAATAAATTTAATGCATAAAAATAACAATAAAAAATCCAAACTAAAAAAAAATGTTACAAAAAGTGCTAGAAAGTGATGAATATTTTGTCGTTTTTATGTCGCCTTTATCCAACCCCAATCACTCGAAAAAGCGCTAAACTCGCCTATTTTACGATACGCGCCTTTCTACTGCGCATCCATCGAAAATACTGCAAAACTTTATTCCCTAATTTGCTTTGTTGCTCGATTTTCCAGCTGGATTCTATTAAATTTTCACCTGTTTTCTTTCTTCCACATTTTCCAGGCTAATTTTAGTACTTATTCTTAATTATATCCATCATTTGGCATACGAAAAAAACCTTATAATCTAATAAATGAATCTCAATTTACATCCAAAAAACCACAATTTGTAATTATTTCAACTCATTTTCGCCTTTTATGCAAATTTTTCATTAAAAAATCCATTTTTATATATTTACAAAAAAAAATTATCAAATAAAAAAAAATCTCATTAAAATTCGTAGTTTCTATCCTGACCACCTGTCAACCCTTCCGCACCAGAATTTATGTATTATTTCCGTTCGCTAAGACAATACTATGATATATCTACTTGTTTACCACATATTTTTCAATGGTCATTTGCAGAAAGGATTAAAAGTAAAACTTACTGTTGGTAAAACCTTCATTGCAACGAGTGATAGGAAAAAATGCAGGAGTCGGACGAGGTTAATTGCGAGCGGTGTAGGACAACAGGTGAAACAAACACGCCCACACCTGGCATACGCCGAAACCAAGTGGCGCCGAACACAACAGAGTGAAGCGGCTGAGAGGAGAGGAAAGTCGATTCGCACTAGGGATAGGACAGGATAGCGAGTGATTTATGAAACGAAAGCGGGTGAAATGTGAGGCACCGTCCTTTTCATATTCGAAACAGATAACAACTGTCACTTGCAGTAATTGTTTTTTATTTTTTATTTTCATTTTTTTTTAATTTTTTAAAATTTTTTTTACAATTTATATTAATTTGTTTTCATCAATTTATGACTGAAAAAAATTTTATTTTAATTTTTTAAAAAATTTAAAAATAGTTTTTTTTTATAATTTTCAAATTGAATAACGGATATAAATTCTTGAATTGTATAAATGCTATCATTCATTTAAAAAAAATTTTTCCGGTGACTTAATTTCACCTCAATTTAACATTACGTCGGTTATAATCCCAACAGGAGCCTGAAACTGGTCACAGGGTCGCGTCGAATACGAGTCATCTGGTGTCCACTAATGACGCCTGCTAAATCTCCTACTGTCAAGCGCCAGAATGTCCTAAACTACTCAATCCTTTACGAAAACCTTGAACCGAATCAAAATAAATTAAGGAAGAGAAAATTGTAAATTCTACAAATTCTTTTTTTATCCCATTTCAATTGAAATTTAATTATAATTTCTATTTTCGGAAGATCGAATTCAATTGTAAGGCATTTAATAATGCTCTGCGGGCAATTTACTAAGCTCGTTTATTGATCCTTATTTACTTTCCAATAGACAGAGCACATCCTAATTATTGGAAGAGTAGAGACAACAGTGCGGGTTTTGGCGCATGTAATCATTTTTTTGTCACTCGTATCGTACTGACATATTCCGATAAGAGTGTGCGAGAACTCCCTGTGGAATGCTCTGATTAATTGCCGCTTCAAGCAACATTCTAATTACAAGTAGCCTGATATTGGAAACAAATCAAGCGATGGGTGACGACAAATGTCTCGAACCATTCGTACAAATTTCTGACTTTTAATTGCCCACATGACCGAATCAATCGAATATAAAACCCCCTGTTTCTCCTCCCTTATACATAATTCCGTGTGTCATGAACCGTCGAAATCGACGATTTATAAAAACCGATATAAAAATGTGACGTATAAAGAAAAAATAAAAAATCAATGGATTATTGCGTATTTTCTAGCGTGAAATGAGAAAAACGGACAATTTGATTTTTCGATTTTATTCGAAAAAATAAATTTAAATTTTTTTTTACTTTTTACATCTAAAAAAATAACAAAAATTATATTGTGTTTTATCATTTTTATTTTTAAATAATAAATAAAAAATGCATTTTCATTTCCACAATTTGCATTGCAATGTTCATATGGTTTTAATGGCTCGAAAACAAGCCATTAAACAATGCTGGGAATAGAGCGTAGTAAAACGAAAAAATTAAAAAAAACAATGAATCTTAATTGTAAACCGATATGCAAAATAGGCAAAAGGAAAGATACAACTCCCCTATTCTTAATCTTATTCACTTTTACTTTTCTAAAATTTTTTAAATATTTTTTTGAATAAAAATTTTTTAAAAAATTTTAAAATTGAAATTTATCGCACATTTATTTAAAAAGCACATATTTTGCAAACACGAACCACATTTTCCTTTTATATTTATATATTTTTTAACCTTAGAGATTCCCCAACGTGGGAGAACCATTAGCACATTCATTTCTGGCCACTGTCCAAGGGATTTCCATGAGGATTCCCATGCGGTTCGGTCCGTTCTGCTTCGAGTCCAGTTCAATGCTGCTTTTTATGCCGACGAGAGTTAATTTGATGGGAAAGCAGAATCGGAGGCACTCGCTTTTGAGGACCCCCCATTTATTTTTATATTTTTTTTAATCGATGAAAAATTTCACAGCCCATTCATTACGTTATATCATGCATTTACGATGGCGCGCTCTTTTAATGAATAAACAAAAAATTTTCAAACTCGTTTTAGATTTAGGTTAAAGTGTATAAAATTTAGATATAACACTAATAAATTGTATCCATTATCCTAGAAATGCTATTTTAAGAAACGTGACAAAGCCATTTGTCATTTATAGTTTTAATAATAAGTAGAACGACTTGACCTCGATGACAATTTTTAATTGAATCTTAAATCGCATTAATTAAATATTATGTTAAGAAATTAATTTAAAAATAATTATTTTAACATTGACATAATTCACAGTTTCTCATTCAACCGTAAACAAAACACCATTTCATAATCCCTAAAAAAAAAAAAAATCTTCTTTTAAAATTATTTATTTATGAGACAAAAACTCAACTTTCATAAATCAAATTCAATTTTTTTAACTTAATGATAAATATCCTTAATATAAATTTCAAAAATAATACTTTAAAATTATTTTTTCAACAAATTAAAATCCCCAAAAAAATATCAAAATCATTCAAACTGCAATAATTTTTATACCATTTCAATTCAATACCAAATCAAAAAAAAAATTGTTTTTTTAAAAAAAAAAATGAAAAAAAAAGCAATGGTCATCAATCATAAATCTGACTTGCTCTTTTGTTTTACGAGAGCAAAGAAAAAGTCTAAAAAATTGAAGGTATCATCGAACGGTTAAAACTTTGTGAAATCGTAGTTTAATGCTTTAAAACATCCTTCGGGAAAAAAGCAAAAAAAAAAAATCTAAAAAAAAAAAAAAAACCTTTTAAAGCTCACGAATCCACTAGTACAACAACAATAAATACTACCTTCACAGAAAAAGAGGTCAAAACATCAATCAAAACCAATCACACATACTATCTAACCTCAATATCAATACGCAACTTATTAACCACGAATAGGAAAATGAATAAAGATCGAACGAGGCATGTACCTTCGGAATCCAACCTGGCCAGAAGAATGCGGACTCTTATCGCACTTCAATTTCATCATGTCGGGAGACTGAGAGGACTGATAAAACAATTTGAATAAGAATGCGAGGAACGCGAGTCCCGATAGTGACGACGAGCACAATTTTCTCCAATACCAAAAGACCAGCATAAGCTGGAAAAAAAAGCATCAAATCTCAAAATAACGAAAATTAATTTGCGGTACAATTAAACTCACAAAAAAACCTCGATATATTAAATGAGGAAATGCACAATAAATGCATTCAACCGATCCATCCTCCGAGAGGGAGGATAATCGAGGGATTGGAAATAGACGCTGTGGGGGCTTTGCAACATCCATCCATCGAGTGTAGTGCATTCCACTCACGACCCCTTTTGAGCAGCGAGCAATTAATCGGAAAGGTGAAAATTGATGAAGCAAGGGAAAAGAGTTGTGTGAGTTGCTAATCTGCCCACTTTTATCTGCTTGGCTGCAGATGCGAGTTGGTTATGGGGGGAGGTGTTGCAATGCATTATATCATCTGTATATACTTTCTGGCTAATGATGACTCAAGGGAGTAATGTTTAGCCATTAGCAGATTTTACTGGCAGGCTGGAATAAGTGTGTTACAAGGTGAAAGTAAGAAAACAACTGTTAAGAATATAACATGTGACTCAACAAGTCCTCGAATTTTTTTTATTTTTTTGTTTTCAAAATTTTTATTGCCTCTCAACATTATCGAGAATGGGACATACTTTGGAAATAAAAGTAGAAAAATAAAAGGAATTTTATTACCAGTTACAATCTCCGTTTTCTTTTTGGAATCTGTCATTGAACTGTACTTTGCTCAAACTACCGTTTTACTTTTACTGTCTGCGATGGGCAACCATAGGAATTCATAATGAATGTCGTATTATTTTATTAAAGGAAATGTTCGTAATTGATGGAGCAATGATAATTTTATTTTATATTTAAATATAAAAAGAGAAATATCCTATAATTATTTAATTAAATCTGCTTCCATTTCAATTACAACATATTCCCTTAAGCCTGGCCATTATTTTCTTTTATCTTTTATTAACGAAAAGAAGGAATTTATTAGACTCTAATTGGTTCGACTAATCCCTCGTGAAATTCCTGCGGGAAAAAGAAATTAAGTAAAAACAGGAAAAAGCAGCTAAAATTATCTACAATTTTACTTTTACAAAATAAAAACATGAAAAACACATTTAAAAGTTTTAATTTTTAAGAGATAAAAACTTTATCTGTAAATTAATTCAGACGTTCTAAAAAAAATTCCTTGTTTTAAATTTTTAAAAAAAATTTTTACAAAATAAAACATTCGCATAAAAATGTCCAAACTTAGCCTTTTTCCATAACCCGGAGTCATTGTACACCGGAGTCAACAATATATTGCCAACTATTCCTTACAAGCACAAACATTTGTTCTCTCGACTGTGAAAAAGGAGAATTCCTAAAGAATTTCCTTCCACTTATACTACACCACCCAAATCCCCACCCTTTTTTTCATTCTTCCCACAGATAATAGAACCATCAGTTCATTCTCTGTGCATCACAAATTACAAAAACAAAAAAAAAATTTCAAATAAATAAAAAAAAAAGATTTTGATTTATTTTTACACATCTAAAATTCGAATTTTTAAATACCCCCTTTAAATAATGAATAAAAAGTTTTGGCCACAAACGAAAATCTCGTTCAGTTTTTGCACTTTAATGGAAAAGCCACAAAAGTTGACAAGCACCGTGTAATTTTCAGCAAAACAACCATCAACCGGCCTCAATTTGCGGTAGTACACGAGTTTCGTGTCTGCACTGCACTCGTTGCAATTGCATTCGTTTGCCCTTACCCCAGTTTGCGAGGGGGTGTCGTGGAGATCACAAGATGGGGGAAATGAGATGAGTGGCTCACTCCAACCAACTTGTAGTTGAACGAAAGTGAGAGCAACAAGTGCCTCTCACTTTAATCAAATTGTTATTTTACTGTATTTTTAAACGAAGAAAAAGTTCTAAATCAACATAAGCTCGAGAGATGTTGCAACTTGGTTCCTTTGTCGAGATGAAATTAAATAAATCAGTTGGAGATTGAGGATCTATTTCCTGTTTAACTTGATTTAATGGAGGGGCTAAGAGCCCCTAATTGTGACGTTGCTGATCCTGAATGATAAATGAAAATGCATAATTTATGAAATAGAATTGATAAATTTAATATATAAATTCGTATTTGCTGAATCAAATTCATCCGTTTGTTTTAAAAGCAATTTGTGAGGTAAATGCGGGTTAATTTTATTTATTTATATGTTAAATTGCATCAAAACCTTTTATTTCCATCTCCAAAAATTCATTTTCTTCTTTTTAAATTAAATTATTTTTTTTTTAAATGTCAAATTTCACTCAGTTTATCTTCACAAGATTTAACTTTCACTCGTTACCAAGTTATGAGAATGAGTTTAGGCTTAACTTTTATCAGTTAAAGTTGTTCACGCCATTCAAGAAAGAGTATAAATGAAAAAAAACATTAGAAATAAACGTGAACTTTAAATTAAATTTAAAGAAAAGAAAGACAGTAATTTCACAAAGCTGCAATTTTGGAACGAGAGGTCAAACGAAATAAGGACTCAAAATCCCTTTCAAGAAATAATTCCACTAAATTAAATGGTTTAAAGGTCAATAGTAAGTACACAACCGCAATGCGAAAAATCTTGCTATTCTTCTTTTAAAGTCGGACAACAAAATCATTGGCAAACAATTTCCAAACCAATAATAATATATCCATTGAAATCTGCACACAAATATCGCTTAAATGACTGGGATTAACTCGATGGAAAATATATTTTCATAGCGAAGCTTCAATGGGCAAATCAATGCCTAACAAATGCCTAAACCAAACAACTCATCGTCAACAACAACTTTAATTCAAAATTTAAAAATTAAAAAAATTAAACTTTTGTTCTAAAATAAAATTAACAATTTCACAATTTGCACAATTACCTTCTGATTAAGTCCCGAAATGTCAGGCACCTGAAAATGGCAATGACCTCATGAATTTGCCTCGGAATGCAGGCCAGGCCCCTGCATATCCTTGCAACGAACGTGGATCTCTGGCCCCGAGGGAAAGAGTTGCGAGACACAAGATACATTTTCGACTCAAGACGAAATTTAAACAATAACCAAAATAAAAAAAAAAAATAATTCGACTCAAGTTGCCCCTTAAAAACCCTTACGAACATAAATTTCAATTGAAATTAAATGAAAACTCCAAGGACCAGTTCTTACTTTAATCCCAACTACTAAATCTCATTTTCACACTAAATACTTAATTAAATAAAACAATGAAAGTGAGCGCATTAACCTTTAGAATGCAGCATTTAGCAAAAGCGAACGAGTCACGTGTTAAAACTTGGCTTTTATAATTGCGTTGCAATTTGATCACTTTGGCTTTAGAATATACAAACAAATAACAGAGATTCCAAAACACGATTCCCCGCATCCTCCCCTCATTTCTCCCCCATTTACCCATACAGCAACTTGTACTAGTCTTTCATCCACCCAACCACCTGCCAATCTCGTGGGAGTTGAAGAGAGGCAAGTTTTGTAGAGAAAAGGGCAGCTGTTTTATCGGAGCAATACAGACGAGAGAAGTTCTGACCTACAGCTGAACATCAATTTTCGTTGCAAACAGGTCCCAATCGAATTCCACTCCCTCGTTGAATCTCTTTCCTCTCTGCATTGAATTTACAACTGAAAACACTACAGCTCGCGTGCACAATTCAATTTGACCCCTCCCTTATTTTTCCCTTTAAAATGCAAAATGCGGTTGCAAATGCTTTTTTTTTCTCTTTCTCTTTCTTTTAAAACCTATCAGCATTTTAAAATCCAATTAAAACGCACAATTTAATCCTTTTATTAATAAATTTAACTCCTAAAAATATTTTATTTATTTTTATTTAAAAATAAAAATTATAAAATTTAATTTAATTTGTTTTTAAATATAAAAATCCACGAATCGTTGACTTTTCATTCATTACGCATCGTAACTGCACCCTTTGGCTACTAAAAAACCCACGTCATCACTCGCATAATTTTTTAGGTTACTAAAAAGAAAAAAATAAAACTTAACCAAGCGTGAATCCAATCTTGAAATCACTTTCAAAAAAAAATCTAATATAACCATTAAAACGAATATTCTCTATTGAAAAAGTTAAAGAAAACTGCAAATGACATATGGCCGCCACACAGCAAGAAACGAGCGAGTGAAAACTTTACGACCTTGGAATGTGGCTTTTTAGGACTTAAAGCGAGGACTTAAAAGCCAACTTTAATTCCGTATATAAGTTTTAGCTGGCGTCAAATGGAACTCACCCTAGCATCTTGATCCAAGTAGGGCATATTCCTCGGCGAAGGCGACGCATGCAGACAGCATTCGAGCGGAGATAAGTCAGCGCTAAGTCTATCCATCTTCAACTCAAGGCCATGGGGCGAGTGGCCTCGTGGCTACAAATCCAACTGACTCCAACTTACTTACTACTCTCCCGCTGACCGAATATTCTCGGCCGAGTGAACCAATCGTCGTCACCCGACCACCTGTTGCCTCGGGCCCGAGAAAAACGCCTTAAACTTGGCGCAATTTCAACTCGACTTTCGAAACGAGTGGAGTCATCTCGTGTATTTTGGGTCAACTAAAGCACTTAAAACCCTTTGAAATGTAATTCGAAGTTAAAAGATAAGGAAAAAAGTGATAAATTAAATTACAGTGCAAATCTTACGAAATGCAAATCGCAAGTGAATTTCTTAAATGCAAATTAAAATTAAATCTTCGGAAAGTAAATATTTAATTAAGAATAAAAAAAAATTCTTTTAAGAAAAATTATAAAAATTGTAAATTTTTCGGTTTCGTAATTACAGCAATTAAACTAAATCCAAGAAATCGTAATTTTAATTAATGAGAAACAAGACGGAATTATCATCATTAATTAAATATTTAAAAGCGGTTGACGACGTTATCAAAAGCATCAAATTCGCTAAGACAAATAACATAAATCCTTCATAGTCCATTGAATACATAACCAGCAAACATTTGAAAATATACAAATAATTACCCGAAAAATTAATTCACCCTTCGTAAACAGAGTAAATTTCAAAAGTTTATGTTTGCGATTAAAACAACAAATGTATGCAATTTCCAATAACCCATTAAAACCTTCATTTATTTCAAAACCCAATTCATTATCGTCAGCTTAAAACACTGTAGTTAATAATTTTTTAAATTATGTTAAAGAAAAAATTAACTTAGGAATTTCCCCGAGTAATTGCTTTTCCTCGTGCTTTTCGAAATAATCAATTCCATTTTCAAACAATGATTTATGTCAACACACTCAACAAATGCATTCCACTGGAAACTCAAATGTGGTCTCCTTAAACAATTTCATCAAATTTTAATTAATTATTTTTAATCTAATATATTCCTTAATGCTATTAAATGTTATTTCTCATTCCGTGAATAACATTATTCGAATTGCATATTTCAATATTTATGAATTTTTTTTTTACCTTTCGTTTAAGTCTCTGAACACGTATTCGGATATGCCCATCTTTTCTGTGTCTTTTCGACCTATTTGTTGATTTTAAATGTCGATTTTTCTTTTTGGGTGTTGCCGAGGCTCCCTTAAAGTGCCACATCGTCCCTCAGCTCGTGAAATCTACTTGATCAATCATACGAAGACGTGGGACAACTGGTTCATTTTACTTTACAGTGACAAGCAACTTTATCATCAGTACCAGTGTGTGATCAGCGCTAAATTCTAATCCAATCACGAGTTAAAAACTCGAGAGACCAATTTGTTTCCATCAATATTTTTTTTTAATTCTCGAGATTAATCAGTCAAGAGTTTTACGTAAGTTGAATTTTTTCTTTTGTTTTTTTTTTAGTAACTAAATTTTAATTTGCATTCAAATATAAATTAGGTGCTTATTAAAATATTATCAACATTCAAAGCATTCGCAGTCGTAAAAATATCCAATTTCTCCATTTGAAATTACACATTAAATTCGCGCTTATTGAAACCACAATAACGTATGCGGTTAAAGTGCAAACTTTTATGAAATCGATCTTTTGCAGCTTAAAACTCTGTAATGGAAAACAAGTGGCATTTTATTAGTTTTAAAACTGATTTAAAATTCTCACGTCCCGAATACAAAAACAATTACCAATTTGCATTGTATAAAATCTAAAATTGCCATAAAATGTTGCTCTGTAAATTTAAATTTATAATTAACTTTTTCTTTATGCGATTAACTCGACCTTATATGGGAAAAGAAAATGCTTTACTGTATTTATAGAATAAGATCTACAAAAAAAACAACTCCCAAACAACCCTTTAAAAAAAAAACGACCGCCATTTCTTTTTAGGGATTACTAAAATCTGAATCTTTAGGTATCGATTAGCATTAATGAGATATTAAAGTAACTTTAACACAATCGATAATTTTGATTAGTGATAAACTACAAATCGAATTCCGGGATTATTTTTATAAACAAACAACGATAAATATTTACAATTGTTCGCGAATCTGATCCTGATAAATCATTTAATTTAATCTTATCAGAAAATTCACCAACTAAAACTTACCGTTTCAATGAACTTTCAAGCTGTCAAAAGCAGCTTAATAAAAAAAAAATTAAATTAAAAAATTCCAAAAATAATTATTTTATTAAAAAACACCAAATACCTCATCATCTTCAGCTTCAATAACTTCGTGTTTACTTTGTGCTCTTTTAATAGGTGAATTTGTACTATTTGTAAAATCTTGTAATGTAGGGCTCGTTCTACTTAATCGACTCACACTTTGTCTATAAATAAATTTAAAAATAAATGTAATAAATGTATTTAAAATGATTAAAATCCAAAAATGCACCTGCTGTTCGATACCAAATTATCGAGATTTGCCAATGCTTTGTCTCTTTCGTCTTTCATTTCAGTGTAACGATACCAAGCATCGTCTCTTTCTTTAACTGCTTGTGCTTTTTCTCTTAAAACTGCATCTCTTTCCTTTAATGCCAGTTCGAACCCCATTTTTAATGCCTGCGAGGGCGCTTTGTCTTCGTGTCGGCCACCTGCGATAGAAAAAAAAAATTTTTTTTAAATAAAAAATTTGTAAAAATAATTTCCATTTTTTTTTAAAAACCTTTTGTGATGTTTTATGGAATTTGATTTTGAGGAATTTGATTTTTAGAAAAATTTGTAAAAGGTGGGAATTACTATTAATTACATAAATCGGGCAATGACTCACGTTGTTTACTAATTATTTATACTCACATGGTTTGCACATGGCAGTGAATGACATTCGATTTTTTTATTAGAAGGAAATAAATACCTGTATTATTCACTGAATATCGATTGGTAAAATGCGGTGATAATCGTTCTAATTTTCTGTAAACTTCTTGAAATGCTCGTAAATCTTTACGCGATAAAAAGTCGAGAAAAGTTTCGGTTCGTGAAGCGACGTTACTTTCGCGTAGAATGGCCGATTCTTCTTCCTTACTGAACATTCCTTTCTGTACTAATTCCGGGAGAAGGTGGAGAATATTAACATCACGTGTTAATGATTCTTTATATCTTTCTAACAACAACGAAGCAGGCGAAGTGGGCGCCATTTTGGACGCTTCTCTCAATCGACTCAAGTGTCGAAGGTCACTATGCCAATGCTCTGTGCGAGGGAGTTTTAACAAAAAAGTGGATTTTTAACAAAAAACCAAAAAGCCAATCTTACGTAGGTCGGCTTTTCCAAGAAAAGTAAGGACTGAGTAAGGCTTTATAATTCAACAGAAAAAATAATAAATTGATATTATTAAATTAAATTACGATTTTTAAATTTTAAAACTAAAATAATTACAAAATTAATTTAAATCAATATCGGACTTTTCTTCAAATTTTATACATTTTCTTTTCCTTAATTGTAAATAAATAAAATCCCTTTAAATTTTAATAGAAACAAAGATTTGTTCTATGAAATCCATTCCGATTTCCTGACCTGCGCATTTATCCAACAGCAGAAAGCGCAGTAATGGAAGAATACGCACGTGAACCATGGTAAGAAGAGATTTTTAAAATGAAATAATATAAATTTTCATTTCACACAGAAAAATGATCAAAACGAAATATTTAAAATTTTAATTTAAAAAAAAAAAATTGGTTTATTCCTTATACAATTTTTTATAATACTTAAGCCTGTGTAATAGACCGGTAGGCCTATTAGATGATGAAATAATCAACTAAAAATCCATTATTAGCATAAAAACAAAAAATTAATTTATTTAGCCCATGGAGGATAGTAGACGACTGCGGTGGAGCTTTTACAATGGGATCTATCGGCGGCGCAATTTTTCAAAGTATAAAAGGATTCAGAAATTCACCATCGGTAAATAACCAAAATAAATTTATATTAAAAACACATTAATAAATTTCAATTCACCTTTACAGGGAGTTAACAGAAGACTTTTGAGTGGTTTAACAGCAGTTAAAGAAAAAGCCCCATTGGTTGGTGGTAAATAAAAATAATTTAAATTTTGATTCGATTTTTAAAAAGATTAATTTTTATTAATTTTATATTTAAATAGGTAATTTCGCTGTTTGGGGAGGTTTATTTTCGGTCATAGATTGCGCTATGTTGCATATAAGAAAGAAAGAAGACCCTTGGAATACAATTACGAGTGGTGCAGCCACTGGGGCTATTTTAGCTGTTCGAGGTATTTGTTAGAAATTATTAAAATAATGGATTTATAAATTTATTTTATTTAAATAATTTATAGGTGGTGCAGGTGCAATGATAGGTTCTGCTATTATTGGTAAAATACAAAATTTTATTTTTTGATTAGAATTTAATTTTAATTTGTATTTTCAGGTGGAGTTCTTTTAGGTTTAATAGAAGGAATTGGAATTCTTTTTACTCGATTTTCAGCGGAACAATTTAAACCGAGTAAAATAAAATCGATTCAAAATTGTAATTTTATTTAATTAATTTCATTTAAATTTTTTTTTTTAGTAAATCCACAAATTGAAGATCCATCGCAACTATCTTCGAGGGATGTACCGCCTTTCAAATCGTCGGAATATCAATGAATCTTTTATTTTGAATTAGTTTGAATTTTTTTAGTTGAATTTTTTTTTGGAACCTAATTTATGAATCAACATTTAATTTCTCTGTTTGATAATAAAAAAAATTTTAAAATCAATAAAATGGAAATTAGATTTGTAAATAGAAGTCAAATTAAGCTGTGGTTCATTATTTTGTTGCTTTTATTTCAAAATTGGTAGGACGAAAATATGGAAAAAATAGATTTTGACTAATGTACATATTTTTCAATTAAATAAATTAATTGTGATCCAATTATAGATATTTTGATTCTTTGAAACACTTTTAAAGATGATTTACGTACCTATTTGCGCTATTAAAAACTATTAGTCATCAATTCTTTAGAAAGTAATTCTAAACCGATGTATGGCTTATTTCTATATTTTCTATTTAAGTGTTTAAATAAGCTAATAAGAAGATGTTAAACACAACGGTCCCATGGTGTAATGGTTAGCACTCTGGACTCTGAATCCAGCGATCCGAGTTCAAATCTCGGTGGGACCTGTTAAATAATTTTTTTAAAAGTCATTTTGTTATGTTTATTTTTAATGAACTATTTAAACATTAATTTGCCATTCGTTTATTTTTTTTTCAAATTATTTTGGTAATTATTCTTTATTGGAAGATCAAATAACTGACTCATTTGTTTTTTTTCTGCCGCCAGGTGTCATCCCTTAAACATTATTTATGTTTACGTAGCCCTCGACGTAGGCACTGACTATTTTTACAATATGTAATCAAGGTTATCATAACCTTGTTATGGAGGACCGTGACATATATATTATTGAAGTAGTGATAAATGAACCAAACAGTTATTCAAAAAAAAAAAGTAACCCGAAAAATTTTATTTTATTAGATGATACATAAAATCATTACAATACAACATTAATAGAATTAGACTAGTTATTGAGTAGATAATTTCTTCTTGAGCCGTTCAACAGAAAAATTCACGGTTCTAAAACAAAATTTCTAATTAAATCGCCAAGCAATTAGTTCTAAAATTTTAATTATTTTGTAATACTGTACTATTATTAATAGCATATTGCAAAACTATAACTAAGTATACGCATGTTAATAGTACGATATTACAATGTAAAAATCCATTGTATCTACTCTTCAGCCCTAGAAATATACCAGAAAATACAATTACTCGCATAATACTGTCATCTTCTATTGTTAACAGCAAAAATATAAATCCAATTTGAATAATGCGCTAGTTTTTAATTGCTAAGCTGCCAACAGCAACACATACTAATAAAGAGTAATAAATTAATAAATACAATCGAAATAAACACCAATTTTGAAATTTGGCAATATTTTGCAAAATTTGGTGAATTTTTTCTAGTTTTAACACTTAATAATTAATTTTACAATAATTTATAATAATTTATAATAATTTAAAAAAAAAATTTTTAAGCTTAATTTTAAAAAATTGTTTATATTGTCCTTACGAGCCAAGCTCATCTTGTCCTAAAGCTTCCAAAATAATTCCCATTGGTGTCTTTTTCAATCCCACAAATTCCATCTTATTAGTTATTTTGTTTTTTATGTTTCGTAAACGCATTGAAGCGTGAATAAAAGCCACTGCAAAAATAAATGTTAAATATTTCAACAATATTCGAAGCAAATTGTTATAAACGAACCAGCCATTGGTAATAAAATTCCAAATAAGAAAACCACGACCGAACCAAGCATGTAAACGATGAAATAACCTCCTGAAATGTAATTTAATAGTTGAAATTAATCATATTTTAGTTTTTATTCATTTATTTTACCTGTGAAAATAATGATTACACTCAAAACAGGATGATCTTGTTTGAATTTCAATGCTGTTCTTTGAGAATTCGTTCCGTAGTAAAATAGACCGAATGCGACGAGTATTGCGACAAATCCATAAAGCATTTTAACTGGATGAATTAATCTAAAGTTAATAAAAGAAATGAGTTATCGGTTAAGTTGTATTTTTAAATGTAAAAAAAATGAGTTATTTCTGAATTAAGGGCGCGGTTCGCCCATATTCACCCAACAATTAGGAAAATCACAACCGAGAGAAGGAAATAATTTGTTTGGTAATAAAGTAGGTTGTTTAAAACTCGATTTCCCCATTTTTCTGGATCTTTGAAGTTCGGGACTTGAAACCTCGCCGATTCCAACAAAAAATCATCCAACGGTCTCAAAGGTGCGATCTGAAAAGTTTAATGAAAAGCGCTTATTCGAGGTTACTTTCTTTTAAGTTTATTAATTTTTTTTAGATTTATAAAAATAAATATTACTTACTTGGACGTCGTTTTCCAACTTAACTGACATTTCTTTTGATTAAAGGGTTGCTCGGATCAAGCAGAAGCCACAGCACCTGCACCAATTTGACGATGACAGCCCAACTACGAGCCAAGGTTTAAGTTAAAATTTTCTTTTGGAAATAAATTTCGAATTTTTTTATATTAATATTAATTTAATAATTACTACTAATTTTAGAATTAAATTTTTATTTTTTTTGTTAATGTTTACTAATTTCTTTTTTAATTCTGCTTTTTTTGATTGATTTTTGTATTAGAGATTTGTTCTATATTTAATATTGTAATGAGTAGAACAATTCCTAACTATTTTTTACTTTTGTTTTTTCAGTTGTTTAATGAAATGATTACGAACTGTGAGTAATATTCACATGAGTGATTAATATTTTAAAATAACTTAATTAGAACTGAAAAATATGTATTTAAATATATTTTTTTATTTAATTTCATAATACAAAAGAATGTATAAACATTAAATCTATTAAATCTTTTTCAACATTTAAAAAAAAATATCAAAAATTAATACATATAATTCAATAACAACTTTCAATTATTTTCTATTACTTTTTTTCTTTTAAATCTTTTAATGAAAGGTATTTAAAAAATGATCCAACTGGTGTCATCGTCACATTTGAATTTTCAGCGGCATTTACTAATTTATTTGTCAAATTTCTCGTTCGGAATGTCGCGTGAATAAGAATGACTAAAATACAAAAACCCAAATTTAAAGAATTCACTAAATAAATGCTTGAATTACTAACTTATGAAAGGAAAAAAAAGCCCTAAAAAAGTAATAATGATATTCCTTCCCGCTTTTAATGAAATACCAACACCTAAAATTAAAAAATAAATCGATTAATTTGCATAATCAATAATAGAATTTAAAAAAAATATTTACAAAGTATCTTCGAAAGAATCCATATGATATTTTTATCTACAGGAATGCTATTGAGTAAAATGCAAATTGCAACTGTCAAAATTCCAATAACAACTTCCAATGGGTGAAAATACCTAAAAATATTAATAAAAATTTTTTTTTTAAAAAGTTTTAAAAAATCAAATAAAAGTATACAATTTACCAATAGGCAAGAAAAAGTAAAATATAAGCTATAAAATAATTTGATTGATAATAAATCAAATTATTTTTAATTCTGTAACTACAATGATTTGGGATTTGAAATCTCGCCGAATTCAGAAGAAAATCATCCAAACTCCTTAAAGGTGCCATTCTCACACTCGCATTCGCTTTTGGTTTCCCTCCAACATCCATTGCCCAAGCCGATTCTTTCGACTATTTAATGGCCTTAATAGAGAATTTTAAAAACTTGATACTTTTGAATAAAGTTTTTATGTCTTCACAACCACTAAATCGAGAGTTAAAATCATAGAATCTGTTTGAACCCTGACATAAGCAATCAATAATTTTACTTGGTATATTCAAAACCAGATGTGATAAAGATGATTTGCAATTGCTAAAAAAAACCCGCTTTGATTGTTGCTCTTCGCTTGAAATTTTGTGAATTCAGCTTAAATTGGATTTGTAAACAAATTTCAAATACTAAATCTAGTTTTATTAATTTGAACTTATTCGTTTGCGGAAATATACATCTTTTGCTCGTTTTCCAGTTGTTGACAAATGAGTGACGAACCGTAAGGTTATATAAAATTAAATTTAGTTGTTAATATTAATTATTTATTTTCATATTTGTTTTAGTATGGAAGAAAGGCCAGATTGGCCTGGACGTTGGAATCACGTAAGAAAATTTTTAGAACGTGGAGGGCCTTTCTCGCATCCAGATTTTGAACCGAGTTACGAAGTAAGACTTGTGGGATTTAATAATTGTTGTATTTACTTAATTTACATTGTAGACTTTGGATTTTATTTTGGATACTTGCAAAATCCTAATAATTGGTGCTGGAGGATTAGGATGCGAACTATTGAAGAATTTGGCTTTGATTGGTTTTCGAAATTTAAATGTGATTGACATGGATACGATTGAAGTTTCCAATTTAAATCGACAGTTTTTATTTCGGTTTTTGCATAATTAAAAATATTTTTTTTAAGTTTTAAATTAATTGAAATTTATTCCACAGGCATAAAGATGTCGGGCAATCGAAAGCTGAAGTTGCTGCTAATTTTATTAACATGAGAATCCCTGGAACTCGAGTTAAACCGTAATCAATAAATTATATCTCAAAATTTGCTTTTTAATTAAATTTTATTTTTTTAAATTTGTTACAGACATTTTTGTCGAATTCAGGATAAAGATGAAAGTTTTTATAGAGGTTATATTCACCTCTTAAAATAATTAATATCAATATTTACTTGTAATTTATTATTTTATAGATTTTCACATTGTTGTATGTGGTCTTGATTCGATCATTGCCCGACGTTGGATAAATGGAATGCTTGTAAAAATTTAATTTTAATTTTATAATGCCGGAAATTTATTTAGGTTCATTATAGATAAGTCTTTTGGTTTACGAGAATGGAAAATTAAACGAAACGAGTGTGATACCAATGGTTGACGGAGGAACTGAAGGTTTTAAGGGAAATGCGCGAATAATTTTACCTGGAATTTCCGCATGCATCGAATGTACTTTGGATTTATTCCCACCCCAAGTATGAAATCAAATTAAAACATTAGTTTAATTTTAAAATAAATTTAATTTTAGGTTACTTTTCCCCTTTGCACTATCGCTCACACACCGAGATTACCAGAACATTGCATAGAATACGTGCGAATCCTTCTTTGGCCGAAAGAGGAACCTTTTGGAGGTTTAGTTTTTATAATTTGTATAATTAAATAAAAAAGAAAGTAAAAATTTTAATATTCAACAGAAAAAGTTCTAATCGATGGTGATGATCCTTCTCACGTTCAATGGATCCACGAAAAGGCACAAGAACGAGCAAACGAATTTGGTATTTCAGGTGTTACGTATAGATTAACACAAGGAGTTGTGAAACACATAATTCCAGCTGTAGCATCAACAAATGCCGTAATTGCAGGTTATTATTACATTTTGTTGAAAAATATGTAATAATAATTTTAATTTTAATTACTTTTTTTAGCGGTCTGCAGTAATGAAGTATTTAAATTAGCAACGAGGTAAATAATACTAATATAAAGAATAAACAGAATTAAAAAAAAA
>JAQFZU010000263.1:0-34986 GCA_034696185.1 Henia vesuviana | reverse complement strand
TTCAATTTCATTAAGAAACCGAGCAGCGAGCGGCATCTAAAGGCCAACTCTCCACTTTTGATTACAATAACACCGATCTTCAATCATCGATGGCGAATTATCAAAAGAGCAGTTTGTAGCTCTAGGATAAAATAAATGAATAAAATAATTTTGCGTCATCAAATAATTTAAGGACAAAATTTCCAACTTTATTTATTTGTGGGAGAAATGGAGGAGCGAATTTTTTTGAATATTTTCGTTAGTAAAAAAAAAATTGATTTTCTGCAATAAGATCGGAGATTCAGTGATTAAATTTCGGTATCGTTGGTACAAACGAAGGAAAAGGGAAGAACCGACTTATGTCTCGAGCTCTATCTAATTACGAAGTGAACTTTATCCATTGTTACTCGGGAAACCATAGAGCTGAGTTCGGTATACGAAGCTAATGTAATGGTGAATTATTGAACTGACTATTCTCGTCAGCAAACCTCAGATAAATCCAACAATTATTAAACCAAACTTGAATTCAAATTATATGAATTCCAACAATTATCGAAATCGCTTAATTGCTACTCTTGTTTGAAATTTAATTTTTAATCACATAAACTAAACATTTTGGAATTAGACGTTGTAAACAAAAATATTCACTGATGAACTTCAAATGTAATTAAATTAAAATTAAAATGATTTTTAAGAACACACTAAATTTGAAAAAAATTACAGTGCAAAATCATTTAGAAATTTTAAGAGGTCGTAAAATATGAAAAAAGTTGCGAACGATAAAAAAAATTACAAATAAAAACAAGATTAATTCTATCACACTTTTACAACCCTCAAGAAACAACAATTTGCATTTTATATTAATCATTAACCGCCGCAAGGTTAAAATGAAAACAAATAATTTTTAAAAATGTGATGCAAATGAATAAATTCATCGCTAAAATTGATCCCACTAAAGAAATAAACAAAGGCAAGTATAGAATTTTTTTTTTTACAATTTTCATCAATGTCTTTCAGGTCGATTGCGCTCAGCTGTAACTTGAACCCTTCATTTATTTCAGGGTGGCTTATTTCGTGTTCGGTAATTATTAAGCGGGTTGAAAGAAAGGGGTGAAGAAGTTGAGACATTAGCACGTCGTCTTGCGGAGGAAAATGTTTGCTCATTTACTTGTTGTGCATGTGGCAATACCATCTCGGGTGTGTTGTTGCTCTTAATGAACGGGAAGACGAGACCAGTCGCATACACCCTGGTAACAGCTGTAATAATCAAAAGAGGAGAAGAGAAAAGTCGCAATTACAAAAGCGAATGGAAAATGCCAACGGTATATAATACTATTCTTTTTTTATTGCTTCGTGATGGCTAAGTTATGAGCGAAGAAAAACAAGGTTATAAAAGATGCTGAAACTCACATAACTTCTCTTTTTTTCTTTTTTATTTTTACCATTTTTTTCTGTTTGTTGTTGCATTTTGTCGATTGCCATTTACCAAATGGTATATATACACTAAACTTGTTATTTCTACTTTTTCTGTAAGTGGCATTGAACATTCTCCAGACGATATAAATAAGTTGCAATTGAACGATAAGAGGACAAAAGAATTATTGCTTTGACCGTTTGTTTGTATCGTATTTTTCAGACGTTCGAGTGTTTTTGTTGAATGGATTTTTGAACTGCAAAATGTCGGGAAAATGTGTCGCAATTAATCGATCATAAAATGGAAATGTTGTGAATCAAACTATTGTTTCTAATGCTAGAAATGTTTTGTTTATGTTATAATTTGTTTATTTAAATGATTTTTATTTCCTAAAGAATATAACCGCGTTAAAGTATCGTATCATCATTGAAGTGTAAAATGCAAATGAACATTAAAATTTAATGATTTACATTGTGAAAACAAACACAATCGACCTCGTTTCATTCCTTATGTTCTAGATACGGCAATTGAAATGACAGTAAAATTATTACTCGAATGAGATCCTCAAACTTTATATCTTTTATAACCCGATGCGAGCACCGTACATTTAACGTAGATCTAGAAATATAAAGGGAAAAAAATTTAATTCGACAAGCGGTTTGTTCCCATTTTCGCAATTACCTTCGTTATTTCCGTCCCCTTTTTTTTTTCATCTTACCAAGTACTTATAGTAATTACTTTGTTATTTTATTCCTTTGTCTTCTTTTCTTTTCCTAGACTTTTTTTCCGTTTGGTGTCGCACGTGTGTTCAGTTACGGTAGCCTGAGTGGCACAACGGTGAAGTTAAAGCAACGGCCATTTCTTTCCATTCCTTTTCTCGACTTTGATGGCACTTTTATAGGCTATCACAAAGCGTTGCGATGAGGTTGTGGATATTCCAACCCATAAATGTCCACCAAAGAGGATAAGAGGGAAAAGAAAGAAGATTTCGCTTCTGTTGCTTTAAATCTTCAATTATTTTCTGCGTTAAATAAATCATTTTTTTTCAATTTTATTATTTTTTGCTTTTTTTCTTTAGATTTATGAGAAAGACTAAAATTGGTAATTCCCATATGGTTTAGTATAGAATTTTTTTTGTAGTTATGGGATCTGCTGAATATCAAGAAAAAAAAGTAACAGCTTCAGTCAGCAGGAATTTCTTTTATACTTTTCTTTTTGAAACTACAGTAGACCTGGGTTTAGGTTAAGGTTTGAGTTAGAGACACAATTCACGTTAATGGCAATCGATTTTAAGGCAGATTCATTCTGTTCGGTGGTCGCCAGATATCTTTCTCCTCGAATGGTCATGTCACGGCCTTAATGCGAAAACAAATGCTTAAAATGTAATTAAGAAATAAAAATATTTACAATAACAAAATCTCTAACATTAAATTTCCACTTAAAAATATTTATTTAAGACCAGTTGAACTTTAAAATGTGAAAAGAAACTAACAAGAAATTTTGTAAGGACAAAAAGAGTTGAAATTTTAATTGAAATTGTAGACCCACGAGACAAACGAGCCTTTTTGTCTGTTTACTGAAAGAATTTTAATCATTAAAGTTCTTTTGATGTTGAATATAATTATTTGCTAAATATATGTGTAATTTACTATGTTTTATTTACTTAAAAAAATCGTTATCTAAACAGTAAATAATTAAGCAACGACTCATTTACCTATTGATTGCTATTGCATTACACGAACCTAAGACATTTTTCTGTTTATTTTATCAAATCCCCACTATTTCCCACAATTTTTTTTCAACGAGTTGTCGTTATTAATGATTATTTTCTTACTCCTAGTCGATAACAAAGCCAATTGGGCCCTGCAAAACAGATTTAAAGCGACTGTTCCACTCGAATTCAACCATGCATTTAATTTGATTCAAATCACTTCCAATTGCACAAACATTTAATACAAAGCAACCATTTCATCTCGCAAATAAAATGATAAATTAATAAATTTTAATTTTCTTAATAACAAAAATAATAAAAAAAACAGAGTTCATCTCAGTTGTTGTATGTCACGTATAAAGTGACATGTGTGACGAGCATCGTTAAGTGGCACTCGCGAATCCAGTAACAGACCATAGGAAACAACATTTATTTCTTTTTATATATTTTTTTTTCTTATTTTCTTTGTGTGCACAGGAGATATGGGATGGGAATGATTGATTTCCTGTATAAGTAGAGGACCCACACAGTTTGTTGTATTGTGATGTGCGAGACCAAGGGTTTTGCTGATGGATTGGGCGGGTCAGCAAAGCCAGTCATTTGCGCTTCGAGGCCCAGAAGGTAATCACGAAGAGAAATGTTTCCGTCAATCGTGACAAGTACTTTCTAAACTTACCCCACCCCAGTTTTTTTCCCCACTTAAAATTTCAACAAAAAAATTTATTTTTATTTTCTCCAGATCAAAACTCATACTAAAGTTGGCCATTCACCAGAAAGGTGAAGTCGACTTTTGGTTTCATTATTCAAATTTCCCTAATTCTGCACGTCCGCTAAGCTTAATTTGCAACGTAAATTGATTTGCTTCATTCCCTTTCTCGTCCGGTGAAATTCTCTCGGGAAATGATGCGTTGAATAAGTGACCAAACTCTCTTTATACGGCGCTCATTAAGCGACATATTCTGAATGAATTTGGTCTCTCAATTACCTTGCAGAGTTGCTTTAGACCTTTAGAGCATTAAAACGTGTAAAATAACGGGTAAAGGAGCTTAGCCGAGTTGGCGCCCGATGCAATTTCAGTGCGGTTTGTTAGGAGTATGCAAATTGCTCGCAATGGTTGACACGTTGAAATCGTATATTTCTTGAAAAGTGACAAATGCACGCCCATTATTTTATACGAAAAGGTCGACTTTGAAGGCGAAAAAAAAACGTATTTTATCCTGTAACAAAATGATGTTTTTTTTTTTTTTCCTTTTCGTTTTACGTCAGCAGATATTTCTGATGACTCGCTTTGCTTCGTCATCTCTACGTTGAACAAGATGTCGTCGTCGCTTTAAGTTCGAACATTAGATCGATATTAGCCTTGTCCTATGATAAATATCATATATCTTTCGCAAATTGATATTGGGCGAATATAAGGAAACGATATTTGTTTTAAAAAGTAATTTTTTTTTAACCTTAACTTAATTTTTTTCTTTCGGTCAATGCACTCGTCCAAATGCAATTGGCACGAGCTTTGTGTTGTGTTATCGGTTGGGCTGCCCGTTTGGAAAACTCTTCTGGACATTTTACACGAAGTTTGAGATTGAAATTTGCTGTGCGGAAATGACTTTCTTTTAGCTGTGTTCCGACAATTGCACTGATTTTTTTTTTCTTTTCTCAATTCGACTTTCAACATTCGTTAAATTGCTTCGCTCATCTTTGTGTGAGAAAAATTTCATTTTTTTTTTCTTAAATTTACTCACTTTAATTTTATTCCCATAAGTATTTATTTTAAATTCATAAAACAAATAAAAAAAAATTAAACCTAAAATAGAGACGTTGAAATTGTTTTTATAAAGCTGCTTAAACATGCTAAACTGGTAAAGTACTTAAAACCAAAGAGCAAAAGGCAAATAGTGGCATCTGTAAAAATCATTAAACTTTCAAATGAAATGAATTTACAATCCCAGTAAAGGCTAAATCCATAGTAACGCAGCTATAGAATAACAATTTAATAGAAGAAGAAAGAGAAATCCCAGTTTGGATATCAGTTTTCCATCTTTCCTTATTTATATTTTTTAATTAAAGTATCGTTTATCAGTTAATTAAAATTAGATTATTCTGCAGCAATGAAAGAAATTCAATACATATGTCATAAGCAATTGAATTAAAGCGCAGCTTAAAATCATTTTCTTCCTTATTCAATAGTCGAAATTAAATTTGAAAGTCAGCGAGATATATAGTGTCATATAAGAGACATTTCAATTGGATCCGTTCCAATAATACTGCACACTCGAATTGTTTGTCAAGAAAACTAAAGCCACTGGTCATTTGGCGCATTGTATTTCATGGCTGACGTTGATTAATCATTTCTTGTTTCCTCTCTTATCACAAATAGAATTTAGCAATTTTTCAAGGGTTTGGGAATTAATTTTTTTTTTATTTTACAATGGCAAATTGATATAACTTGTCTAATTAAATTTTAATTTAATTTCATAATAATTTACAAATTTTTTTTATTATTTGTGGATTTTAAATTACTTGGTTACAATTTATATTTGTATGTGAGTGTGTTTGAGGTCATCGATATGTTGGACGCAAAGGATTAGAAAAGCAAAGGTGAATATGTGGTTGGTAAAACGTTGTTATGTCTATGTTTAATGGGTTACATGGTCAAAGGTTGAAAATAAACTCGTTTATAATTATTCTTACATTGCTGCAATTGGGAATAAAATAATTTTACATTTCACTTTTGGAAATGTCAAAATTAAATTAAAAAAAAAAATAATTTGAATTTTAGAATCAAAGGTTTTACAGAATTTTGTAATCGGGTGGAGTTTGGAGCATATTTCAGCTTTACTGTGTGTTGATCTGGTATTGCGGTACAGTCCCATCCCTTCGGGAAATTATAAATTATAAAGACGATATAAACTTCTTGAATTTTATAAGTTCTGGTTTTATGTATTCTTATTCATAGCACTATTCTATGGTTCGAGTAGACGGTGCTCGTGGTATTATTCAGTTCAAGGGGAAACCAATAGGTCAATATACAAAACTGCAATTTTTGATTACTCGATCGTGAAATTCGTTTGGCCTTTAGATAATATTTGTATTACTCTAGATTCTAGCAATTTAGTCAGTCAAGTGATGATGCAATACAGTAAGGTATTTAAGTTAACAGATATGGTCCTACAAACAATATTGACTTTTTAATCTGCAGTAATTAAATTATAATATTGACACATATTGAATGCACTTTATATTATTAAATTAATTATTTTCTTATTCTTAAATTACACTTCAAAGTCTCGGAGTTCCATCTGACTCCGTAGTCATTGAACCTACTGGGAAATTCCGTCTAAATTTACATAAACACAGAAAATCCAATACAAATTTCCTTCGATTCCCAAACGAGGAGGACTTTGGGACATGTCCGACATAAAAGCATTACAAATCACTAGTGCTCGACGGACCAAAAGAAGGTTGAGATAAATTTGCAACACATTCACAGACTGAACTGTAAATACTTGATTAACTAAAACAAAACCTGTTAATTGAAAGAAAGGAATTGTTAGTGCAGTTTTAAGTGTACATTGATTGTTTTTAAATAATAAACAAGTCGAATTGGAAAATGGTGGGACTTTGCAACGATTAAATCAAACACTAAAAGCAATTAATTTCATTTAACAATTAAACAAGAAATTTAAAAATAATAAAGTTTAGTACAATGCGAGATTGTGATTAGGAGTTTTAGTTTCAGTACATACTTCATCACATCGTTTCAGTTGAGCGAATCAATGGATGACGAGTTGTCGTCCAAGCGTTTATTTCACATAAAGTGACATCTATCAGAGCGTCAACATTGCTGACTCGGCATGTCGACTACTCTTCACTCAAGCGGTTAAAAGGCGAAGCCTGTTTGAGAATAGATTGCGTACTGTTAGTTTTGGCTAAGAAAACTCAATTTTTATTTTCTTTTTGTTTTCTATATGCCTCGGTAGTTCATGGCTGTTAACATAAATTGCAACGACGTTCATTTAATCGATACAATTAACCGGAGGTTAATTAAAGTTGAGAATGAAGATTGGGTTTAGTAGGGTTTGACATTAATGTTTTAGACTGATTACGAGTAGAATAAAGTTAGATTGAGTTACTTAAAGGATGGGTTTGGTTTTTGTAATAATTTCTTCAAATTAAAGTGATGATGTAATTAATTCTTGTTTTGAAAATGTTTTTATACATTTTTTTGATTTTAAATTAAAAAAAATTTTTTTCTAACTTTTTAGTAATTAATTTTACTTATAAAAATATTTGTTTAATTTTAACTTTTTAGTAATTAATTTTACCTATAAAAAATTTTTCTTTAATTTCATCAATTTATTTTTACTCCTTCCAACATCTTAGAATTTTTTTTTTACATTTTTTTTTGTCGGAAATGAATATTTAAAAACTTGTGTTTTTTTTAATGATTAAAATTTATTACACGAATTTCTCATATATTTTTTTTTGAATTTTAATTTCATTATTAATAAATTTGAGAAACATGAAAAAGCTTTTTTAATAACATTTTCTTTATGCTTCTTAAAAGAACCCCTGAAGACAGGACTTTTTACCAATAGAAGGTCATCCTTTGCTTGCCAGCATTGATTTTTCCACATCAGTTTGCTCTACGGCATCTTCAAACCTCCACATTATTATCGACGTCTGATCGTTTCCAAGACAACTTTGCTTCCTCATTAAGAACTCGCCTGGCAGCAATACTGAAATGCTCCTTTCATTTCATAACAATCAAACAGAAATAGTCAAATACAACAAACTCAATTCCAATCATTAAAAAATCGTATCATTCGAATTACAAACAAATGAAAACATCGACAAAATTTTTTAACGCATGCGCATCGACGATTTTCCACTTGTCCCTATCGCAAAAGTACACCTGAACTTCTCATTTTTCCTAAATATATTTTTGGCGAGGATAAGGTGAATTGGATGCAGCGAGCCATGGGATGTGTGCGCTATTCCGTTTCATTCTCAAATCATGCAATGTATGTGTGTATGTGGGTGATGGAATCTTTTGCTCGAGTGCCAATGCGCGACGTTTCCTTTGCCAATAGGCATTGAGTTTGAGATAAAGTTATAACTCTTTACTGAGAGAGGAAAATAAACTGCTGTCACAGTGCAATTTCCTCAAACTGGACAGTTTCTTCTATGCAGGATGTGCTCGCTTTTGAGATAAAAAAGAGGAAATAGTTCGCTTCTTTCTATATCTTATACGATATAACCTTTAAATCTTGAATGAAGTTGAATATAAAATTTGATAAACGGCTTTAGGAAATCGGACGAGCGGATGTCGGTGAATTTTGTAACTTAATGTCGGCAGTGATTTTTCTTTTCCTTTAAAAAATTGCTTTGCGATTCGCCGATTCTGGTTTACGCGAATTCACTTGGTGCTAAATCGAGATGGACAGAAGGAAATGCACTAAAGGAAAGGATTTCAGACGCTATAAAAATGCGTTTCGTGAGTGTTTGTAAGTGGGAAATAAATTGATTGATTTTTATTTTGTTTTTGGTTTTTTTTTTTTTATTTAAATGGAAATTTCATTCAAGTTGAAAGGATTGTGTAATAATGTAAAATACATTTTAATTTTTTTTTTTTAAATTAAATATTTAATTCATTTATATGTGACTGTGTGTGTGACGTATCATCGGGGAAAATAATCGTGAATTTCGAAATACTTGGCAAAGAAACTTTTGCATTTTGGTTCATTAAATGGGTAAATAATAAATATTTCTATAAGGAATTGGAATTATATTTTATTACACAATGCACAAAGCTCCGAGGCATTATAATTATCTATGAACTTTCTATTCAAAACTCAAACATTACTTGAACGATAAAATTTTCATTTAAACATACCAAACAATGGAATTTTATAACATCAAAAATAAATTTTATAAATTCATTTCCAACAAATTAATTAACTTTTAACGAAACGATAAATATACTTGTATTTATCGAAATCGGCATAAATATTGCGAGCAAAAAAAAAATAATCAAAACCTCATAACGAAACAATTAATAAACTTTTGGCCGTCACTGCAAAAGGACATCCAGATAATTGCATAATAAAACTGAAAAATCTCCTCCATTAACCAGTCTTCCTTTGTCTTTCGAACTAAAATTGCTTCTTATTTTCAACTTGAATATTCGAAGGTTTCTTTTTTAAAGAAGGAGAAGATGAGAAAGAGTGAAGAAAAACTCACATTTTTCAACCATCCACCAATCGTCGCTCCCTTAATACGATAGCTTAAAGCGCTTCCTGGCTTTTGTACCGGGTTTTAATCAAGCGGTGATTGCATTTACCGAGCAAAGAGGGCGGGCGACGAGAGAAAAGAGAAGGTTGAGCTCTTGGCGTGAAAATTCGCCGCTCCGAACACTCGGGTTTGTAGGAGGCCATTGAATGCGGTGTATAGGAAGGGAGGAGGAAGAACGGTGTGGTGGAGAGAAGATATGGGGGATTCGGCAACTAAAATCGATTTGGCAAATGGTTCGCTAAGGACATTTCTCATTGGATTCCTGATAACGGCCAGAGCGATGGACTTTTGCTTATTGTTTTCGTATAGCCGTCGCACTTTTATTTATGGTTTAGATTTTTCAAGACGATATTTTATTATGCTTTGAGAGTCCGGGAAACAAACTTTAGGATACCTTATAGGAAGTTTATTAACAACCCAATGCTGGAATATCAACAACTAAAACTATTTTCTATAATTCTAAAGACGTAAATGATTTTTTTTGAAGTAAATTTTTGACATTTATTGACTACTGTACTTCATTTTCTGCTTTATATATTAACTCTTGCTTCAACTGCTGTACTTCTTCTTGATTGAGCATCCAGGATTCAGCAATGAACGTAGATTGAATAGAGTAGTGAGTGAGTTTGTTTGTTCGCAAATACGGAATTTTTGGTTCATTGGAAATCGATTTTTCACACGCGTTAATTCCCGCTTTTCTTTCCAATTTATTCGACCAATTATGGCTAATTCAAGTTAGTTTAACTAATTTATACGTTTCTTAATTTCCTTTTTCATTTGGTATTCGCTTGGATCTTTCTTATTCGGTTTGAAATTTTCATTAAAATAATTAGTTTTCTCTTGCTCGAGTTGGTCACGTTGTGTTGTACACACGATGAGATGGCGTGTTTTGTTGAGGGTTTTGAGTCGATGTCCCTGTGTTCTATGTTTTATTCATAGATTTACCTTCGTCTTTTATTCAACGTTTCGCAGGGTAAGCAATAAGTTTTGTTAACATGTTAAACCGGGAATTGGGCATTGCCACGTACACTATATCGATTTCTTACATGGAAAAACTCAAGAATAAATTATTTTAATAGAAGTGATTATCATCTAACAATTACATCTAATTTTGATTAATTTAATACGCAAAAATAAAATAGGATGAAGATATGATCATATCAAATAATAAAATATGAAACAATATCCAATAAACTTTCACATATTTAACATTATCTCACACAATGTCCCATTATATTACTCGATTTGTAGAAATCCCACACTCAAATGTGTATAAACGAAACTATCGATTTTCTCATAAAATCCGTTACAGATAACATTTTAATTGATACCGACACTACGATTGCGTTCTGATAACGCGACTAATAACTGCCAGCATGTGCCAATGACATTTAATCAGCCCGTTTTAATCACGAAGGTATAACTTAACTCGTTCGATTCAATAATCAAACACAATACAACCGATAATCGAATTTCGCTTTCGACTCGCACAAACTCGTCTGCCCCGAAACCAATATTATTGGCTTAATTCTGCTGCAGGTGTACATTAGAAAGGTTGCGTGTCGTGAGATAACCTTGTCTCCGTAAGCCTCAAGAAAGAGTGAAGCAGCTTCAATTTCTCTGATGAGGATTTGTTGCTAAGGGCTACGCTTTCACAAGCTCTATTGTCAATCAAACTAACCGTAGTAGAGATGGTGACTGGCCCTGCAATTCCAAGCATTTGCTGTCAAATGGGCAAAATGAACATGGAACAGTCAAGACCCGAGTAATTCATTGGCTTCCTCTTCACTTACCTCCTTGGCACTTTGCGGTGGTCGACTCGAAGGTCATTCTTGACCACATGTGTGCGCATCGTGGATAAATTGAGTAGTTCCTGTCTTTGCTTCTTCGCTCGGACTCGAGACCCGCTGTCGATCAAAGGCGTGACCCCCACTTTTATGGACTTCACTCGGATGAAAAGAATGTAATAAAATTTTTTTTAAAATTTTTCCACTGATTGATTATTCATTACATACTCAATAACTAATTAGAAAAGTTGTCTCATTGTCTATTAAGATTGTGATTTATTTAATGAGGTAGAACCAATTAATTAACTAATTAGGAAAATGAGTGCGGAAAATGTTAAATTGTTGTGTCCACGCCCTTCTTTAACGCTCTCATTAATTGTGCATGTTTATAACTCTTACTTTTTTTGCTTGATATTTATTTTTTTATTATTTTTTTTGTCGTGTGTTCATTATAGCAATAAATATTGATCTTAATACTATTTCTGGTGAGTAAATGAATCGTGTGTTTTGCTGCTTTATATAGGTGTGGTTGGATGTTCAAACATGTGTGAAGAAAATAATTTTTTTAACGTTTTCTTTATTTTTTTTTTACTTGGTGAATGCCTAAGTTAATTCTGAGTGAAAACGAATCCGAGGCTGAGATTGCAATCAATGTGCCTTGAGAACAAATTGAATTAACTATGCTGTGCTCATATTTCAGTGCAACTAAAAGATTGGCATTACAGCTATAGGGAATAATTAATGACAATTAGCACCGAGATAAGAGACCAAAGGATTTTGGGAGTTGGATTACCATACGCTGGGATGAAATGTTTTGGATGTTTTATAATCTGTCGGCTATTTGTCTCGCGATTGGATTTTAAAGTGACAGTATAAAGGAACCTTGTTGAACTGGATTTAAGGTATTTACAAGTTCAGTACTTGATATAAAAATCTTTAGATGAGATTGTTTAGCTCATATTAAAGTTGAAAATTGCGAATAAAACTTTTTTAAATAAAAATGTTGTATTTTTACAATGTTAGAAACCGCACATAAGTGTAGAATACACTTCTTCGTTTGTGTAATTTTCCATTGGATTTTGTCACAGCTTGCATGATTGTATATATTACACTATGAAGACCGTGTTTCACTATTCAAAACAAATTTTTAATTTCGAGAAATCGTTTGTTCTTTGTTCGTTATTGGAATTTGAGCAAAAATTTAATTTTCTATTGTCTTCTCAACAATCACGTGCGTCGAATGTACACTAAATTCAATGTAAATTCAGGACTCGATTTTTCTCGTGTGTGTACATTATACTGACGAAATGATTGACAGAGGCAAAATGATTAAAGTTGATTTAATCTCATTTATCCGATTTGATCAATAAGTGAAATTGCACAAATTCAATCAAAAACAATATTCCGAGTAAAGCGATAGTCCCAGATGCGTGAAAAATGACATTTCCAATTGACGTTATAGAAATATATTCAAACCGAACAGTCAATTATAACTAAAAATACTTCATATGGGATTTGACTTCGTTTTAATCGAATTTAAAAATCTTTTAAAGGATTTAACGATTTATTAAAGCTTTTAAATAAGCTTAAACCCAATTATTCAATCGAGACTTTTTAAAAATTTACGAATTTTTAATTAACCATAAATCTTTACATAATCTTCTTTTAACTCGATAAAAACTGTAATTTAAATTCCACGCATTTTCTCAAACACATTCGATTGCTCTGAAGATGTTATTTAAAATTGGACAGTCGAAGATGGATACACCATCAGGAGCTGAGGCAATGCAGGTTAAAAGATACGAAAGAAACGCGGGAGTGATGACCTTTTCGCAAAGTATCGAAAATTGGATTCTTCGATGTATAGAGTTTTTTTTATGGCCAACCTTTTTCCATTTCCGCCAAAGGTATTGGTCATGATCGCTACTTGTTTCACAGTGCAGAGGTCACTCTTTGGTCAACCTTGCCTTTCGCATTTTCTACGTCTGAATGCGGCATCTCGCGATCGATATACGCACTGTCCTTTTAGTTATTGCGTTATGGAGCAGCCCGGAAACTGTTAATTCAATTATACTCGTGATTGTTGCAATTGATTTTAAACATAATCGTTTTGTTTACTAATTTATTGTTACGTAAATCTCGTTAGTTGTAGAACTGGACTTTGTAAATTTTTTTATTTTTCTATGTTTAATATGATGAATGGCATAGGAATTGTTTCGTAAACAAACAACGACGATAAATCACTCGGTTTTATTGCAACGTCTGAAGTTTTTTTCTTTGTTTTCAAGTTTTAGTTGAATTTTTTTTTTAAATGTCAGAAAAAGTTATCCGAGGTAAAAGTTATATTTATACGACAATATCGATTTGGGATTTGGTAAACGCTTGAACTTTGCCATTAATGTCGCTCTCAGCTATAAAGATACGGTAAAATTGAGTTTGGCAAAAGGTAGTAAATGAAGACGTGTTTGGGAATTAGTTTTGATTTGATGGTTTCCAACATTTTGATTCTTCATTACCGCCAGTAGATGGCATCGAATATGATGGGCGACACTCAGTAGCAAAATTGATCGAATTATACAGAAAATTTTAACTTTTTGAACTTTTCGAGATGTTGAAATGCACATTAAAAATAAATGCACGACATTTCAAGAAATAAATGATTAAAATGTTAAAATATTAAGTTGCTAAAAGTTCCATGTTTTTTCGATCGATTTAATTATGTAGATTTAAAGAATAATAAATAGGTTGCAATATTTATTACAATATTTAAGATCATAAATTGATAGTGAAGCAAATCTAAAAAGAACCTGATGAGATTAAAGTGAACCAATTGTTCTTTAACTTTGTGGAAACTTATTGATTTATTTATATATATTTTTCTTATCTTTAGGATAAGTTATAAGTTTTTTTGGGATTTTAAAAAGAAATAAATAATTAATTTCATATTTATCTAAGAATATTTTATTACTTGGAAAGAATATTTAATTTGATTTAGAGTTGATTAATTTTCTCATCTACTAGAGCTAAGTCGATTTTTTAAATTTTTTTTTGTTTCTGGTAATAATGAACCAAGTTTTCATTGAAATTTGAAGTTGGTAGTTGAGATTTCATTTATTTTTCTGAATGAAATGAAAAACTACTAACAATTTCTTTTTTTTATGAAAGAAAAAGCATTAGCATAGATGATAGAGATCCAATTTCTAAAAGAGAATTTTTTTTTTCTTTTAAATAACTGTTTTTCAAAAGATTGATAATTTATTTTCTTTACATTTTAAAGACATAATAAAATTGCTGTAGCAGTGATTTTACCTTCCAGGTTTAAATTAGCAAACAGTAAAAAATTTAAAAAATTTAATTTGAAAATTGGTAGTAAACATGTCAATATTTTCATCTTGTTTCCTAAGAAACTCCATAACCGAATTTCGTTGCTTTTTTTTCTCTTTTTTCTCGTTCAATTTTATGTCTTTTATCATCCGAAAGTGTCTAAACTTTGTTACTATGTTTACTAATGTTTTCCTTCCTGAAAATTGTAATCTCGCAGGCAAAAATCAATAATATTTCTTGAACTTGTTGTAGTCATCTGATTTACTGGTCGTGAAAAGTGAGTGTTATCGCTCGCGTTATTAATCGTGAGTAATGGATGATATACATAGGACGAGTTTTCTTTCTAACCAACTTAAGTAAGTATAATCAACTTCTTTCTCGATAAACTTGTCTAAATGAAGAAGATTGAGAACTCTCTCTTCAGTACCAGCGCTAATGAATGTCAAACAATGGAAATGCTAATGTTTAAAAAGTAAATTTTTAATACTACTTTTCTCTTTATTTGTTGACATTGTGAACATAAAGTATATATAGCATTTCAAAGAAAGTGTAGTGGATTTGGTGAATGGAATATTGATATGGAAAGTGCTGCAGGGTTTGATATCGCGTAATTTCATGTTGTTTGGAGGGAATTTTCGAGATAAAATATAAAATATGTGGAAATTTTACTTTCCTTTTACAATTTTTAAAAATTCAACCTCAAAGCTGATTTCAATTTATTTCCATTGTTGAAATACAATTTTCTTTGCTTTCTAAAATTACCACGAGCCAAAAATTGATGCAATTTATGACTTTTTATTGAAAGTTGTCAGAATTTTTTTAGCATCCATTACAATATGAAATTCAATACCAGTAATCATAATTTATTAAATTACATGTTAAGATGAAATTTTGTCAAATCCACCATCAGGCTTATCATCATCATATTTACGACGGTTTAAGTAAGTATAGTTATTAAATATTCAAGTGGAGTTGACTTTCGATGTCTTTATTATTGTTGACATCATTTGACACACTTTAAAATAATTTTTCTCTAAAGATTAAATTAAATATTTAAATATTAAAAAGGTATAAAATGACGAGATTAACTCTGACTTTATAACTTTTTGTGCATATTTTATTGATAAAATGAACTGGCGCTTATTTGCTAATTGATTATTAATTATATTTACATATAATTAAATGAAATTAAAATCTTCTTTAATTAGAAAAGTTCTTTACTTTATCCCTTCGTTTATTTTATCGTTAATCCTTAGATTTACAATTTAACTATTTAACACGACATCACTCACTTTTTTTTGAGTTTTTTTCCTTTTATGTTGATGTAAGACAATTACTTACAGTGATGTACAAGTTTCTATTTTTAATGATGTTTACTTAAGAAGAGAGTGAATTAAGAAGTTTTTGCAATATTTAAAGTTTTTCATCAACTTGTTTAATCTACTTAAATGTTAGGTTCAACTTGAATGGCTCGTTCAACTATTTTTTTCTTCCATTTCTTAATCTTAAGAAATGAAGATAGGACGAAATGAGGGATATTGTGCATAGAGGAACCGAGAACGATGGTAGAAAATTGGAATTTACTCAAACGAATGAGGTCTTAATCTGCCAATTGGATATGAGAGATCCCGCAACTACGTTGGGATTTTTAATAGCCAAAACTTCTATTCAAATAATAATTATAAAGACGATAACAAATAATATAAACTAAAATAAAAATGTTAACCTTACAACCACCATCAATTATCAATTACGCCAACTGTGTCTTGTGTGTCTTCGTTTAAGCAAAGTACCCGCATTGAATGATCTTTGTAATTGTAAATGGTTCGGTCGCCATTAGCCACATCACATTTACAAGCGAGTGTTCTCATTAAGGATGAGATCGAGAATAACGGTTTATTGTTAACCTAATGGCGATTTCAATCCCTTCATTTTGCATTAAAATATGTAAAATGATGTCTGCATACATAGCAATGTGATATGTTGAATGATTTATTTATTCTGTCAGTTACTTTGCTTTGAAAGTTTGAACGGTAGTAAATGACCGTCATACATTTGAAATTTGGTTCAATGATGGGGATTAAATTTTTTGAATAATATCGATCTTATACGAATCGTTTTTTATCCAAAAAATTTATACGCATGGAAATAGTCGACAACTGATGCAATCATTTATTCGATGATTTTTTTTTAAGAATAAGACCTCTGTAGACGAATATTCGCTCCTAAAAAGTGAATATATAGATATACCAATGAGTTATTCTTGTAAATGAAAATTTAAACTTAACACAGACTTTACACTGAAGTTAAAAATTATAAGTTAACGTTGGAAATTTGGCAGTTTCTAAGATATAAATTTACCAATGTTGCCCATGTTTACTCGCGGTGAAAGCTTTTCTGTTTGCTCTTCCTAGGCTACCTACCCGAGTTTTATATTAAAGTGGAGGGCTTAAATGGTTGTAGACCATATTATAAAATTGAAGATTAGAATTTTAAATTGCTTTGAAGATTTATATTGACTCATGTAGTTAAATTTGAATGTGTCTATCACCAAAAGGAGCTATTTGTATTTTGAATTTGTTTAAATCGACCTTAATTCAAATATTTGTTTTTCTGTTTAGATTAAAGTGAATGTTTCTTTGTTGGACAATGCAAAGTGATAAGAAGTAAATAGTTAAGTGAGATTGATTGTTTTAACAATTGATCTGAGATCTGGCATTTCCCTTTAGTATTACGCTATTGTGTACCTAAAATGGTTGCTAGCAACTTGGGATTCTTGTTCAATAAAGGCGATTTAATGATACGAAAGGATTAAAATATTCAAATAATCAAATTTTAAAATTTCAAAACAAGATTATTTATATTTTTTTTTGTAAATTTTTTATTTAGAAATATATTATTTTAAAATCTGACATTTAATCGTTAATAATTTTAAAAAATATTTTTATTTTTAATTTTCTAAAACAAATAAACGAAATCTATTTTTGATCAAAGATTTGTTTTTGTATTTGCTGACATTTGTTGTATTTGTTGACACTGAAGTTTTGCTCTCTTTCAATAAATAAAAGATAATAATAATAATAAAAATAAAACTATGAGTTTAGCGTAACCGAAGAGACGTTGAAGCATTTTTTTTCAGATACAATTCAATATTTTACTTATCCGTGTTGGTCCTGAGGCAACGACCTGTTATTGACTTCGACGAGGGCCTGCAACAGCTCTCTAACATCATCAAGGTGAAACGACCTCACGAAAAAAAAAAACTTTGTTTCTAAGGCTTTCTTTCGGTCTGAAAATAAAAAGAATAAATGTAAAAAATATATATATAAAATGTTCTTTTTTAATATGAGTTTAAAGTTTCTTTTTCTTTAATTCCACTTTCGGTGAATCTAATAAAAAAAAATTTTTTTTTTAAACGTTTTGAAGTTAGGAAATGGTTACAAGGGATTAATAAAATTTATGCGTGGAAATGTATTTGTCGAATAAAAAGAAGAATCCTGTTTCAAAATGATTGAACTAGCTTTTCTTGATCAAAATATTTGAAAGGGAGCGTTTTGATCTTTGACTCACGTTCTTCGCACGAAAGAGAAAGTTTGCCAAGTCTGATTGGCGTGTGCGAGATCTTTTCTAAAGGAAAAGTTTTATTGGCAGCTCGTAAAAGTCTCTCTCTATTCTCAAAATAAGTGAAGGTACGCATGAAGTGAGTGCAAACAAGAAGAAGAAAAAAGCAAATTCCAAACTTGCACTTCTTCAGTCGTGAATATAAAAAGTCGATAGACACAGGTAAATATTTGTATTTTACGATTTCTGCTTTGTAAATACACAATTAAATAAGAATTTACGGTTTTAAAACTTGCGAAAACAGCTGTTTTGCCGACTGGATAAAATGGTAACAAAGCGAATTTTGTGGTACTGTTGGATACTAAAGTAGCACTCGTGCACGCCACGACTCATGATTAAAACATGTGTTGGCGGACTTATTTTTTCATGACTTCTTTTAATGCTTAGAAAGGTTGTCGAGGTGCAGTGACAATAGGAACTTAAGACGGAACATGATACGTAACTTATGACTTATAAATTATATAAATCCGTGTGGGGCTTTCTGAGACTCAAATTCGAATTTTTCTCAGTTCCTAAACCTGCACTAAAGATTTTACAATTTATAAATTGCAAGTTAATTATGAGTCGTTTAAATCACAATACAGTTTACAGAACATAAAAAAACTTGTCATATTTCTCTTGAAGGTTTTTAATATTACGGATAATATTTACATTGCAAATTAGTTAGGAAAACAAAAGGTTAACACATTATGTAAACATTTTTCGATACACATGAAGAAATTTAATATTGAAAGAAACGATTTTTTAAAAACTTTAACAGCAAAGAAATCTACAATAGAAGACTTCTTTACTTTGAATCTGTGAAAATGATAGGCAACAAGTGAAAACTCTAATATTCACACACACCTACTCGTTAGTAACTATCAAAAGAAGTAAGAAGATAAGATAATAAGATTACCAGTTGGTTTCATTGATTCTACTATGGAGATTAGAAAACTTAGACATTATGAAAGCTCAACAATAAGTTCAAGATTTTCAAAGTTTTCCCTCTTTTAATAGGATCAAAAGTTTCTTTTATAAACATTAACAAATCCGTATCTTGTTTACTTAAAAGCGTTTGTAAATTCGGTGATTTAACATACTTTAGAATGCACGAGGGTTTCTAATTATCTTATTTACGGAGTGATTTCAAGAGATATAAATTTTAAAGCAATCGATAATCCCGAGTGATTAAGAACGTTAGATTTAGAAAGGGAATTAGAAGTTATATGTAAAGTGGAAGAAGTAAGTGCAGTTAAGATAGGTAATTTCATTACGGGAGGGGAAAAAAGTTAGCTGTAAGCATTTTAAAACCACAAATTTCAACTGCAGCCAAGCAAATGATTCAGTTGCGCCCGAGAGAACACTTCTAGTTAAGGGGGGGAAAGGGGGCGAATGCTCTCTTTGCAGCTACTTCCACGAGTAGTTTCTTCCAAGGTAGGAAATTGGATTCTCATAAACAAAAATTCACAAGCAAAGGTCTGGTTAAGTCGGTTGTGAATAATAAATAGGAAATAATGGGAATTTAACAAAAGGTTTATGATGGTTGCAGATTCTTTTGACAAAATATACATTTTTAATGGAATAATGAATTTTTGTTTTTATTAAATTTTACATTAAAGATTTTGTGAGAATAGAATTTCTGGTGCATTGGTGTATAAAACTTAATTAACTGGCTAACCTCGTTAGCTTATATAATTATTAGGTTAAATTCTGCGGTACCGTGAGCCTTACGGTCATTTCCATTAAAAGTTTACACATTCTAAATTTGAGTGTAATTTTTAATCACTTGGATTTAATTTCGTGTTTAACACTAATCCTTTGAAAACTGATAAATAATATATTTTAAGTTTCACTTAACATTTCCCTAATTTTATTTTTATTTATATATGAACCGAATGATTCTCGCAACCCACTTAACTTGACAAAACTGAGAAAAATGGAACAATTTTACAATAAAAAAAAATAAAATTCTTCGTCTTTTAACAGTAGGTGGTAATCTACAAGTTATAAAATAAGGCTGAAAGTGCCCAGATTTTCAGTCTAAATTGATGGCCCCTGAAGTCTGAACATTGCAAAGAGCGAATCATAAATTTTCTGCTCGACTGTTCAACTGCACTTTGGTGGGCGGATTCAAGCGAGATGCAAAACCTCGTCGTCTGCCAGTACTTTGCTGTAATATTTCTATGCCACTGATTAAATGCACGACGTTAGACTTAATGCCGTATGCGAGAGATGAGAAGACGAAGAAGGAGGTTCGTTTGGCACAGTGAGTCTATAGTGCGAATATAATATGATGGAAAAGGCTCATTGAATAACCTTATTGGCTCCCCTCTTGCATTAGAGCATTCGATAGTGACGAGTGATTACAAAGAGCTTGTTTATACCGATGCAACGAGTCCTTTAATTGTCTTTTCTGATATGACATCTATTTAGCTCTTTGCGGTTTTAAACGGCCTCATTTTGTGTAAATGATGCAGTTATACCGCTAACGTCTCTGAATGGCCAATGAGGTCAATATGCGGTTAGTGTGCGGATGCATTCGGCAAATGAGTCGGAAGGATTCTTTAAGTCTCTCGAGTGTGTCGTTCTTTACTTTTCTTGTCTTTGAATTTTTTTTTTTTTTTTTTTCATTTTCTTCGGTGAGTACTTACATTTTTTCTTTACTCGAATTTACTTCCAAAGAAATAAAAAATATATATAAATTGATGGGGGAAGAAATAAGTCCAACCAATTTCGTTCGAATTTATTGAGTGATGTTCTTGTTTTATTGTTGGAAGTCATGAAATTATTATATTTTTATTTCCGGTAATAAAGTGCGAATTGTTTATTTTCAATTTGGAATTTTAGAATTTTTTGTTTCTAATAAAATTATTTATTTTGCTTAAGTTTGAAATTTCGATATACAAATTTGTTTACTGAATGTTCTTGACTTGTTTGCATAATTTTGACATGTTTGTGCTATTTTGATTGAACTTTGTTTTTGTTTTCGGGCGATTTTGTAATGAAATTTATAATTTAACTTAAACGTTAAACAATTTTTCATTTTTTTTTTATTAATAAATTTTTTTTAAGTTGCTTTGGTGATGCTTTGAGTGAATAAGAAAAGTTAATTTTTATTATAAATTCATTGCATTCATTGCATTATCAAATTTGATGGATAAGTTTGGATTCATTCCAGACACGAAAAGTTCATTTTGAAATTGAGCCAAAGTTTGTTAGATTAAAAGTAAATAAGTGAAATGTATAAGTTTATAAAATCGAATCAACTAAAATTGATGTTAAAAGCGTGAAAATTGATTTTGGCGTGTTTCGTTGAATTCAGTGTCACGTTTCTCTCGATTCCCATATGGGAAACTCTAATTTGCATCCACTTAACCACCTAGTGTGCATTGCAAATGGGAGAGGAAATCTGCTTCCATTTTGTAACTAAATGTACGTAACGGAAGGAGGCGAATGACCTATCAACAAGTTTAATGGTTAAGTGGAAATTCAATGATTTAGAAATGGATCATTACTCATTTAATGTATAAAATTCGTAAGCAGATACAATAAAGTGCCATCAGTGCCCTCGGTAATGATTAATTTAGATGCGATTCAGCTGGAAACTTTCAAAATGGAACAATGTTGAATGATTTTTACACTATATTTTATAATTAACACTATCTTTCTGGAATTTGCAAAAGATTCAACAACAATACTAAAGCTAATTGGTAAAGTTGGCTGATATTTTTGGTCCAAATGGTAGCTTTCCTGACATTTTTTAACCAATTGGAAAGCTTTTATGACATTCCGAACCAATTGGTATGCTTCTGGATGACTTTAATGATTTTTAGTGCCTTAATGAAGGGCTCTAAATATTGTAATTGAAAATAAAAAGAAATGAATATTACTTTAAATTCTTACAAAAAGCTTAAGCTTTAAAGTGTTTCCAAATCTTGAAAATATTTTAAAATATTCATAATTTTGTCATAGACGACAGGATTTTTAAAATATTCATTATATTGTCATGGATGACATACTTTTTAACTGAAGAAATGAAAATCGTGCATATCTTAACAAACCGGAGACAAATCACGATTAACGTCTTAATAAACTTCGTACTCACAGTTAGCAAAGAAGGTTTTATCATTTATTCATAATATACAAATGCCATTAGTGGTCGTGATAAGACATCGTTAGCAGTGCTTAATTACTTATTAAGAACACGATATTCAAAACATTACTTTGCCTAAATCAAATTATTATAACTTTTAAATTAAGTTTGAAATATATTTTTTTGACTTTTATTAATTCGAGTACATTATTAGATTTCGAAGCAAGTGAAGCAAATGATGTGAGGAGTCATTAAGTCGGTGACATCATTAGATGGTAAATGAAGGTTTCTTCTTTAACTTTTGCTCAGGAAAAGAAAATTTTCTTGTTCGTTTCTTGAACAGAAAATCTGGTAAAATTTATGGTATGAAATGAGGGTTTTAAGATGTAAATGATCTTAACAAGACCAAATTTATAACAGGATTTGTATACAATAAGACAGCTAAGATTTTTTTTACTTTCTTAACAAAATTTATATTGAATTTTGTAATTTTCAATATAAAATAAAAAATATCGAATTTTCTAAATTTTCTTTCTCCAAAAGATACTTTTTTGTGTATGATGTAGTGTTATTACAGTTAAATTTTTTTTCGAATTTTTCAAAAGGATACAAGTGTTTTTGCTCTCACGTAAGCTTTTGTATTCTTCCTTTACATGTTCGTCTCTCGCGTATAATGTTTGGGAAATTGCAACGTTACAAGTGTGTGGAGAGAAACAGCAACCTCTCAGAAAGCAATTTGTGGTCTTATTTTGCACCAGGGGGCGCGAAAATGAAATAAGTGTGTGACAGATTTAAAATGAGATGTCTCGAGTTTTGCGTTTTATGATTTAACATAAAAACTCGTGATTATTTCAACATTTGGAAAGAAATTGCGCCGTAAATAAAATTTCTATGGAAATGTTGATATTTATTCTCTCATTTGTTTTATATCTGCCATTTAATTTCGGTTTCGTGAAGTTTCTGTTGATGGCTCTCAAATGCCTATTTCATTTTGCCTTGTTTTTGCAACGAATTTTGTGGTAAAGAAAATATGAATTTAATAGGAAATTCTAAAATACACGAAGAATTGGAACTTGCTTCAGTTAATTAGTTAAAATATAAAAATTTTTAAAGATTTTTACGCTCATTAAAACGGCTGTTTGCTTTAAATATTCTAATTAAGTAAAACATTGGCTGGGAACTGTTATAGGAAACTCGAAATGTTTTTTTCTTAGCAATTTTAATCACGAACTGAAATTTGTTATTTTTTTATGTTTGGAATTCGATTCTTTTAACTCTTCCCCGTCGAAATTCGACTGAAACAAACTTCTAATGTATAATTAACTTTTTTCTCTTCTTTTCACGGTTATTTTAAACTCATTAGACATTCCAAACTCGTATTGGAATCGAAGTGGTTGTTGATTTTTTCTCTTTCCTTCTTTCATGTCTTTTCACGTAGAATTAATGTTTTGACGAGCCGAGTAATTCCGCTTGCGCTAATTTAGCTGCTATGGATACAGAATGATAAGACTCATATCCCAAAGGAATCCTCGTTTCGATAATAATAAACATTGTCCAAAAATATTTTTATTACAAATTCCAGTCAAATTAATAAGTTCTATGAATTAAATCGTAAACAAAGTTTATATTTTTATTTAATTATAGAATATTAAATTCAGTTAATACATTTTACATTTCATTTTGAAAATTGATCAGTTGAATTTTTCTTTTTTTTCTTTTTTAATCTCGCGAAAGCCAAAATACGACGAGATGAGATTTGGCCATTTTTTTTTTTTAATATTTCAAGATTGCCATCTTTGTTCGAAGTAACACGCAAACCTCGAAGCTTCCTTCATTTTTAATCATTTTTGATTATTTTTCTTTTTATCTTATCCCACACCCTCCTTTTCTCACTTTCTCATTACCTCGCAAGAAAATGGGCTTGAGACATACACAAGTTGGGAGGAAATTACGAAAATTAATTGAAGTTTTCCTAAAATGATAAAGATGAAAAGTCGGTCAACAAGTTGAACTAATCGAGTCTTACACTGCATTAGTTAACGTAATACAGTAAACCAGTGTTAAAAAATGTGTCTGCGAAAGAAGTTAGAATGGCATCTTTTGGGAATAGAAAGCGAGTCTTTAAAATAAGTCGCGCATCTGGTTCGCCACATTCGTTCTGACTCGCACTTTATTTATATGCGCATAATCCTCGAATTCTGCTTCAACTCACTCCTCTCCATTCGCTCGGCTTGTTAATGCCGAGTTCAAGACGACAGTCTGTACTTGTATAAGGGTGAATGAGCTGCAGATGCCTTTTGTGCTTCGCTATACTAGAAAAAGGAAGAAAACTAGAAATGAACGTGATAGTTGTGCTTTGCCTATTTTTATGTCATCTTTCGTCTGTTCATGTCACATTTATATTCTCTCCAATTCGAATTTTTTTTTTTTACATGTTGATATTTTTTTTTGCACTTTTCCGTCTTATTTTTATTTTTTTGGAAATAAAAAAAATGGACAAATCGTTGATTGTTATTATATTTACTTGTATCGAATTTGATGTTTTTTTTTGGTTTTGGGTGAAGTCAATTTGGGCCCATGAAAAGGGTCAGTGATTGCTGAGGTTTTTACACAAGTGGTTGAATTTGGATTTGGTGCTGAAAATCAATTTTGATTGAAAGCTGAAAAATATTTGAAAAAAAAAGATTGAAAAATTATTGATTTTTTAGTTATATAAATTAAAAATAAAAAAAAAATCATTTATTTTTTTAAAATTTTAAAATATAATTAAGATTAATAACCAAGCGAAAAATCAATACTCATTACGACTCATTAATAACCTTCATTTTTAGCTCTACTCTTAATGAAATTTTTATCTCCTCATTTCCCTTACTTTTTAATATCTGTTTAAAAATAAAATAAAACAAAAAATTAATTTAAAAAACTTTCGACTTTAACAGCACCAAAAACCAATTTCATTTTAATGGAAACTGGATATAATATTGAAAAAATGAATAATAAACGCCAAACCACTTTTATATGAAAATTTTAAGTTGACGACACATCAGACTTATGATGGATGGCCCATTTCTCATCTCCAATAAATAGATTATAACTGACGATGTTAAGTAAGAGAGGGATTTTTTTGAAGAAAAAGTTTTAAAAAAACCGTGAGGTGAATGGACATGACCCCCTTCCCTTTTATTACTCAGGTTTTCTTCTTTTGCCTCGTTTCTGCCAAATGAGTTGGCGATGCGCCAAAATCTACTATGAAAGTAAACTGGCCTCGTCTTACAATTCGACACAAAGGAAAAGTCCCGTCCTCATCAATTCCTTTATAACCGCGTGAGGAATCTTAACGTGTCGATTTTGTCTTAATTGTGGCGCGCACAATTCATTGACACCAACACACACAAACATCTACAAAAGCTAAAACGAGTCTGTTCAACCCTTTCTTGTTGTTTTGCTTATATTCTCGATAGTTTAAATGACAATTTATTCTTTTCCTAGTGTTTCCCCAACCGAAGAGAATTTTTTTTTCTCTCTCCCATCCATTAAAGAGCTGTCACATCACATTCAATGTGACAAGTAGACTTTTGAAATGTCGGCAGACGTTTTCTTCATTTCCTTTCTCGTTGTGTGACTGCGATTTCTTACAGCGAACTGCGTTTGAATTCTTCATTTGAATAAATTCGTATTGGTAATGTTTATGTAAAAAGGCGGCAGGCGGCGACGTATATGTAAAGAGTTGGCAAAAAGTTGATGCTCGTGTATTAGTGACAGCACATTTGTTAAACTTTTGCAGTCTTAATTACGTCTCGCGAGTTGGTTTACGGGTTCTCCCCGAGGGCCATTTGTCTATGTCGTCATCGGTTACGATGGTGGATACGACTATTGCTTCCGTTTTCTGCGATTTCACAACGTCCTTTTTCCTGCTGCTGCAATGGCGTTTGGGCGCTTTGGGTAGGGTGAACGAAGGCACCTCATCGCGATGGAAATGGAGCGATTTTCAAGCAAATTGTCAGCCAACGACACTACTATCGGTCCGTCGATTGCTCGCTGGATACGAATAGCAAATACGAGACTGGGTTTTGGCTATGCTGGCAGGTGCATATTCGGCAGCAGAAGACGTTTCATATTTTCGCCACCAAATCAACATCATTTTTTATATTTTTTAAGTTATAATGAACGACTAGATAGAATAGATTAATATAGAGTTACCTAGTAAGGAAGATGACCTATTAATGTTTTCTTCAATTTTCTTTTCATAATTTTTATTAATTAATTATTTTTTTTATCGCATTTTTATGATGTGTTTGTTGGGGTTGGCATAACATTAAGCGATTATGTCATATTGTTGGTTTAATGTGCCATAACTTCCTCGCACCGTTTAACCTTATTATCTAAATCTTGGATTTTTCATTCTTCGTGTCATGTCTAATATTGATGCATAGATTTAAAGGTCAAGTTTTTGTTTGTTTTTATTGATAAAATTAAATAAAAAAATATTATGAAATTTAATTGGCATTGTATTCGATTCTTTTGTGTCGTTGAATATCGGATTATTATAATATTCTTTGGTTGGTGAATTTCACTGATTTTGAGGTTTCGTTTCTTCTCTTCTCGACTCTCATTCTGCAATAATAATGATCGATATGACACTGCATGAAAAGGGACTTATGTCTACTTATTTTATTCATCCTTCTTTTCTGGTCCACGACTTACAATTTATTAAACCAGTCTACATAACTGATGGAATTTTACGTTGAGATATATTTCCGAGAACCAAAAGTTGATTTAAAATTCAAAAAATGAAAAACATTAAAATTTTTAATTGAATTTTTTTTAAATTAATTTTCTTAGCCTCAAATCCACCTTTGATAAGTCTAATGGTTATTCCCATTGTCATTTTCCGCGAGTTTCATCTCTTTATCTTGATTTAGCTACGGGCAAATTCATTAAATTCTCATCTTACCATTACCGAATGACCACAATATTTTTTCCAGGCAAAGTTCCAAGTTTAAAGATGAAATCTGAACTCGTCGTTTTCTTATCGTAAGTGTATTCAAAACGAATGACTGCATAGCTGCGTATTATTCTCGCGAATATTAACTCGGATATAAACAACAACAATATCGTTTTACTCGTACTTTATCGATCACTTCAGCTCATGGTTCTTGAGGTCATTAAATGCTGAGTGCGAGGAAATCTTTACGTCTTTTATTTTCCCTAAATTACTTCGCATCAAAACCCAACAATCAAAGTGTCACAAAATGGTTATCAGACAGTAAAATACAATTTACAGTACATCTCCATCTTTTTTTCGCTTGAGATCTGCAAACGAAACTTTAAAACGAAGTAATTAAGAATTCGAGGAGTTGATTGGACTCGATCTTCACCCAGACGTCATTTGCATCCAACTTCATCCTTCAAGTGCGGTCATTAAGTAAGTTCTTTTCCTAGTAGAGTGAGACATTTTCAGATTACGTAATAAGGTCTTTAAAAGTAAACTTAAAAATAAATAAAAGATTTTGCGTTTATTTAGGTCGGCTTTAAGTCTTGATCTGCCATTAGATTGCCATGTTAAAGGGTGTTAAGACCATTAGTGACAAAACGTTGCCTGCAGTGGTCAATGGTTAACTACCGATTCTAGCAGAGTTGTCAATATATCGTTTCTCTTTATTTTTGTTCTGTGGATGTAGTTATATATTGGTGCAATGATCGTCTACGGATCTGGAAGTGCCTATGGGATATTTCCTTTTATCGTTATTGGTTTGTAATGGTGGGTCCTTTTTGTTTGGCGTGTAGTACCCTGGGGAAATAATTGCAGGTGATCATTACAAGGGTTCAATTTGCGCTTAATTTTATGGCTCAACGTGTGTAATTCGAAAAATTGATATAAATTTGGTTTTGTTGTGTTTTTATTTGGGGTTTTATTTAAGTGTTGGAAAGTTTTGTTAAAATTATTTAATATATTTAAAGGAATTATTAAAGTTGTTTAATGTTCGTAAGCAGTGAATTTAGTCTCCATAAACCAATGAAATGAGCCGTTTTGTTAGTCTTTAGGTAAGAGATAATTTCTGCTTTAAAAACCATCTTTCAACAGTTAAGTTTGAGAGTTAAAAGTATTTTCATTAAAACGTGGATGTGCAAATTTATTACTTTTTAATTATCTCGCGCAGTTGGAAAAAAAATTGCTTAAATAGATTAATAAATTTAATTTTAATAAAAATTTCATAAAATCTTTTGTATAGTTCGAGATTAAGCTCATAAAGTTTTTTAAATTGGGTAAAATTAATCAAAAAATTCATTCGGAATGACATTTTCTTTTGTTATATTTTACCTTACATTTTTTTTCATAAATATTTTATTTAATCATTCAATGGCATTTCTGGTGGGATTACATTGAAGGCATTACGATGGAATTTTCTGGAAGAAATATGAAAAAATCTTCTACTTTTTGGTAGGCATTAGAAAGAAAAAAATTATGAGCTCGACTTTTAAAGCAGTAAACTTGGAAAAAATAAAAAATTAACCCTAAAAGGTTCGCTCGATAATTCGAAATCGATATTTTCAAAGGATGGAACGACAACTTAGGCTTGGATTTACATCATTTACTGATTACCAAACTTGACATTTTTTAATAACGGAAAATTGGAAAAGATTTTCTAAAAATTACTAACATTTTAAGGTTATCTAAGTTTAAAAGATTTTTTAAAATGTTGAATTGAAAACTGAGTTATTTCGACAACCTCAAAAAATCATAAAAAATCTTAATTTCGTGAAATGCAGCAGCTGGCAAAAATTTAACAATGAAAAATGAAGATGACGACGAAGAAAAAAAATTCTTCCAGTTTCAATGCCTATCGTATACATCTGGAAATATATTGCTCATTCCAACCTCATCTCTGATTTTGAGCTTGACTGGACCGTCCACCTACTGAAACTCTTCATTTTTTTTTTCCTTTCCATTCCCTTCCTTCCTTTCCCCGTTTCATGCGAACGTGTCATGTATGAAGAAAAAGATGGGCACTGAATTTAAAATAAAGAAAAAAAATTGGTTTCAAGTAAGGTTAACAGCGCCGAGTCGATATCGAAGTCTACGGTAGCTTAAAAGGAACAGAAAAATTTAGTAGTAATTAAGGCTATAATTTTTTTTTTTTTAAATAATAAAAAAAAAATAAGTTTTTCCTGACGTGTAATAATCTTTTCCATCCTCCTGAGGAAACATTAGCGAAGCTGCTTGGAGACCATCTGAAGATCCAGCGATTGGCTGCTTGTACTCTGCCACTCTTCAGCACTGAAGTGAAGAGGTGAAACTGCGTCTGCGCAGCACCAGCTGTGCATTTGAAATGCCCTGGAAAACGAAAAAACGAAGAAGAAAAGAAAAAAAATGAGTGAAAAGCTTCTTTTTTCTCTATTCAAATGCTCTTTATGGCATTGGTGATGAGTTACGATTACGAATAATTTAACAAGGGCTCACATGGGTGATGTGCTCAAAAAGAAAAGAAATTTCTCTTTCACTTTTTTTTTATTTTTTTAAACTTTTACCAAGTTTTCTTTAAGAAATAAATTATTTGCTTTAATATTTCATACTGTATTTGAAAAATATTAAATTGATGGGGATTTCGAGAGATAAATAAAGGGATTTTTGTTTTTGTCGGAAATTTAATATTAAACGTTGAATCGCATAGAAATAAAAATAAATTTTTTTCAGGAAATCCTTATTGATCTAAGAATAATATGAAACAAAAATAGGGAACCATTAAAATTAAAATTCAAATAGAAAAATTTAAATTATAATTTCTAAAGAAAAAATAAATTATTTATTCCATGTTTCACACGTTTCAATTTTCGATTGGGCCGTGTAACTTCATCGCAATCGATAGTAATTGACTCCTGAAGTAATAAGTTTAGTTCACCCTCACGTGCGAACGGCTACAAGGCTAATGGGAAACCAACTCCCAATGAAAGAACTGTGATGGAAAGACTTTCGACAGTATAAAGTGTTGCAGCTGCGTCTTTCATTTTGTTAAAAAAAAAAAAAATTGAGGCTTTTATTTCCTTTTTCTCTTTCTCCACCTTTTAGAGTATTTCTAAAATTAATTACATTTTATTGTCGCGTGGAAATTTAAATGAAGACAATCTCGTTTGATGAGACTAAATGAATTGAAGTGTCGGTAATAGTATACATTAACAAGGTTGAATATTTTAAAAAAGATTTTTGATTTGTGATTTACAAATAACTTGTACTAAAAAAAGAAAAATGAGTCTTTCGAGACTGATTTTTTTTTCCATTTTATTACGAAGAATGAAAGAGCATAATTTGAATATAAAATCCATTTACATTCTGATAGCGAGCGATTGGGAGGCAATAAACTTATCGAGAAAACGAATCTTTCGACTAGAATAAATATCTTGAAAATAAATGATTCCGAATAATGCGTTTGTTCGATATTACTTTTTCTCAGTGTATTTAAATTTCAATTAATGATATCGCGGTTAATTATCAGGGAATATTTTATACCTGAAAATTGTTGAAATAAATAAAAACAGAAATAAAATTTACTTTGAAAAATATAATTTTATGATTGAAATAACTGAGAATTTAAATTTTTACATTTTTAAATATTTTTATTTCTAAATTAATAACAATTTCAGCTGGATCAAATCGATTAACTATACTGTAATCGGTAAATTAACGATTACCTTTAAAATAACGATTGTGTCGTATTAAATATAATAGTTAATCATCGATTAAACTTCGTAAGCAATTCATTGTTTAAAGCAAAATTTCCGACTGTTTATACTACTTTATGCGTTGTTTTAGCGGCTGTTGAGAATATTTCTATTACGATTCAAAATACTTTTAGATCCAGGTAGCTTATATAAGATTAGATGAGTTGGTTATGTGATATGAAGTGAGGTTTACCAGTAGATAACATCAACGAGTTAGAGATTAAGCGTAAACGTTTCTATACACTCAAATGCTTATGATGATTAACGACTGCAGAAAGAAAAGAAAAAATAATGTAACTTAATAATTTATTTTATTTTTATTATTATTTCTTTAAATTATTCATTTTTAATGTTGTATTTAATTTCCTTTTGTTCGAAATTAAAATGTTATTTTTTTTTCCGGAAGAAATTGACTGTTTTTTAAATTTATGTTCACGATATAAAGTTGTCTCTGCAAGAGCTTCGTCATTGTCTTTTTTCTCATTCTTCGTTGTTTTGGAGAGAAAAAATGTTAATTCTTAATGAGTCGCGCCACATTGAGTGACAGTCGCTGTGATGTGTTTTTTAAGCTTTTATGTTTTGATAGGAAAAGTTTAATTTCCTTCAATTAAATACAAGCTTGACACGTTAAGATTGTTTTTAAAAAAAACTTCATTCTTTCCTCCCTTTTTTCTCATATTTTTTTATTCATTTGATTAGGTTTTAAGCATTAATCAATGAATAACATTAAATGCTTGAAAATATTGTAATTTAAATTCTCAAAAAATATTTTTTGTCTATTTACGCGTTAAAACCGAGATTTTATTTTTAAAATAATTGAAAATACGTCTTAAAATGTTTACATCAGTTAAGTTGAGCGTGAATATTTGTCAGTTTGTGCAGAGAGAAAAAATTGTGTGTTTACAAAGACGTTCGAGTCAATGCCTTTTATGCGACAAAGAGATTTCCTCCATTTGGGCATGTTTTTATCCAGGAAAAAAATATAAAGAATTGCTAAAAAGAATTTGTCAATAGAATTGATCGAAGCCGCGAGTTAATTCGTGGTGCGCCAGGCGATCAACCAGAGCGGACATTGCGCACCTCTTGTCATCCGAGCGGATCGCACACTAGCGGGCGCGCGTGTATGATGATGAGATTATTTCGCTATAGGGCGATGTGTTCAAGATTTGGTTCGAGATGATAACAGGATTTTACTAACCTAAGGCAAAACAATCCAGCCTTTCCCATCTGCTCGTATTCTTCATAAGTTTATCTTAAAATTATTTTAATCCATTTTTAAAAATAAAATAAAATATATTCAATCACTCGTCACTCAAGCTTTCAAAGGATAAACAACCTAAAGACTATTCTACACTTTGTTAGCTATTGGGATATTTTTTTAATAAGAATTTTCATAACTGTCAAGTCCAAGCCGTAATTGGTCGTGTAAAATATTTTATATTTTTCTTTGGTATATATTTGTGAGAGTTTTTCTTATTTTTTTTCGCAAGACGGTTTGAAAGAGAAATTGGTTTTGCAGAATATTTTATATTTTTCTTTGATATACATTTGCGTGGGTTTGTCTCATTTTCTTTGGTAAGACGGTTTGAAATAGGGAGAAGAAGATGGGTTGTGGTGCGCAGTGCATTGGATGCAGCGTCTCGATTTGATCCTCTTGTGGCTCACTGTATTCTGATGGCAGTTGAAGAGAAACGAAACAAAGATGCACCAGCTGCCGCGGATAATGAGGCTCATCACTGCCGCAAACATCATACCTAGTGGGAGCTCTTATTGCTCCCTGGCCAAGGAGAGCACCGAATGCAATGGTTTATGTAACGACGAGAGCACCAACTAAACTTACAACTCGAGATTTACTATACTAAATGTAAGCTGCTTAATGGAAGTTTTCCATTTCATATATTGCGTCTCGATGGATTTCAGATAGGAAAGGAAAATTGATTTTTAAGTTGCAACTTGTCGGTTTTTTTATTGATGCTTTTGAATTTCTAAAGTCATTTTTTTACATGCGAAACTGATAATCGATTTTCAATAACAGTAGTAAAAAATTTTTCCAAATTTACATTTTCTGTTTTAATTTAATTTCTGTTAAAAAAATATGAGAAATTTTTCTCATTAATTCATAAAATTCCTTTTAGATTGGGTTCAGTTTATCAAGATGGCAGAAAAGAAAAGTAAGGAAACAAATGGAGGGGAGGTGGGGTGAACAAAAGCACTAAAATAAAATTAAAAAAGAAAATTGTCTTAAAAGTAGTACTTTAGCGAGTTTATGTTTCCATTTTCGGTTGGCCGGAGAAGTGATCAATATACTCGGGTGTGGGCGGCTAACCAAAGAGAAGAGAGAAGGATGTTTATTATAGTGCGTTTTCTTGTTGTAGCCAATCCCCGGGAGACAGATTTGAAATGAATAGGCCCATTGTGCAATTGACTGCTTTCATTATCGCTTCCATGTTTCAAGTTGCATGCCGATTAGGTTTATTTAAGCAAATAAAATATGATTGTGTGCATTGTGGCGAGTGCTGGTCAAGCGATATCGCACCCCTAAAAGCGACCATTAATCAAGTCGATATTTAAACATCAACTTTAGTTAAAATACACAGACAAAACTCGTGATTTAATACTTGCAGTGAAATAGAAAAAAAAATCTCTTATTGTTAATGGTTTCCATTTGGGAGTTTAAAATGCATAAGATAATTTATATTTCTGTGCTATTGTAATAAAAGTTTACAAGGAGTTTCCTTGCGGAATCCAATTACATTGCCCCATATATACAAAGACTTATTCTTTGCTTATCCCTATGTGGTCTTAAAATTAATAACTTTGCATTTTCTAGCACGTTAAGAGCTTAAATTGTATAAAATGGAATAAGGTGAATCGGTACGAGGTTACAGAATCTAAGCTCGAAGGGTGTGTGATCCCATCACTCGATTTCACATGACAGGCATGGAAAATATATTGCTTAATGCACTACATTAAAATGATGTATATTCAGTGTTAATAATAAAAATTAAAAAAGAAAATTTTTTTATATTTTACGCTTAAAAGTTGAAGTATTTCGAAAATTACTGCATTCATTTGCATGAAATTTTAACTGTAAATGGCAAACTCACAACACGCACGAGGGCTCAGATAACTCGTGAGATTAAGAAGATTGGATTTTTACTTATAAAACTAAGAAGCGAGTTTATTTTGATTCGAGATAAGATTTAATACATTTGAATTTCTAACAAAAAGTCACCGTATCTGAATTTGACAAACGCGATAACATGAAAAAATCAATAGATAGGTGAGGTACAAGCTGGAATGGAGACAAGAAAAGGAAGTTTGCGTTGATCTAAAGAGGGCTGTGACCTGCAAGTGTTGAAGCCAACAACAGATTTATTTTCACTCAAACTGTAACGACTCGTTAAAAGATAACGTGCAAAACCTTCTCTTTTATTCATGCCTGGCACGAAATCCTGATAATGGTTGCCAATGCTAATAATGTTGACATACCCGTAAAGGTGAGACGAGAACCGTAAACAACTAAAATGAATATGACTTTGTTTCATCCACTTTCTTTTACTGGTGTTTTGGGAGGTCGAAATGCATTCAATTCAATTTCTTGCATTCTGTTGGGAGAATTTTAGTTGACTCATGTGTACCTGTCTCTTTAATACGACCCTATAGAATTGGTCAAGTTTCTTTAAAAATAAAAAAAAAATCCAACGGTTCAGCAGGTTTTTGTAAATCTTACTTTGGAAGAAGAAGAGTAAAAAGGAATGGAATTCCCATTGGGAAAAAGCATTTGGGGCGATTCTTATATTACGTTTTGGTTGTTAGAGGTGCGGTTGACCTGTTCTTAATCAGAAGACCAAATGAGTCGACGTAATGTGCAGCCCGCAACTCTCTCGAGGGCGTTAGATCGGCCAGGGATGGGTGACGTGCACCAGATGTTTTAACGGTCGGTCTCATGAGCCATTGCTGTCGTAGCTGTTCATCCATCATTTCCAGCAGTCGAGGAACCCCATGAACGGCTTTATTAACCTATAAAACTGACCACTAAAGGTCTATATTATAGGTACAT
>JAQFZU010000262.1:0-35001 GCA_034696185.1 Henia vesuviana | reverse complement strand
CAAAATGGCGAACAAAAACTTACACCTTCCGCAAAGAGTGCGAACTTTGGGGGCTCGTAGCTCCCTTAGTTCCACTCGTATTGAAAAACGGATTCGTGCATTCGACTCGTCTCGTCGAGCTGCACCCGGATGAGTTGTCTGTGGCTTGGCCCCTGGATCTGCAATCTAACCGAAATGGGCTGTGTTAGATTGTTTGTGACAGGTTGCGTATGGCCATTGTAGCTACTAGCTACTTAAAGTCACATACCACCACCATCACCTAAGTTTTTTTTTTCTTTTTCTTTTGTTTTGGTTATGCTGCTGTAGCTTCTTGCTGCATGGCATTGCTGGATTCTCCCTGGTATCCATCTAGGCACATTAAGTATAATTTTTGTTGTTCCTTGCGACATTAAGCAATATGACACACACAATTAACTCTTTCTTTTATTTTCTTTACCAGGGTCTTGGTTCTTTTTCATTTAGTTTTCTTTAGTTTGTTTTTTTCTCTTTTGTTTGATTTTGATTTTGCTATGGTGTCTTCTTGACACACAGCATTACTGGGTTCTTCCTGGTTCTCATCTCGGAACTTGACTTGTGTTAAAAAAATGCATCGTATATATTTTATGACTTGTGTTAAGTATTTTGTTGTTGACAGGTTGTGTATGGTGATAGTAGCCGCTGCCAACCTAAAGCAAAATACCTACCTACCTATCCACTACCATCACACTCTGTCTGTTGCTGTTGCTCTCTGTCTGGATTTAGTATTACAAAATTGCCGATGATGGGTTCTGGGATCCTGGTTGTTTTTTTTAATTTGGTTTTCTTTGGTTTGTTCTTTTTTTATTTTGTTTTATTTTGGTTGTGCTGTGGTTTCTTGTGGTTTCTTGTGGTTTTTTGTGGTTTCTTGTGGTTTCTTGTCGCACGGCATTGCTGGTTCCCATCTAAGCACTTAATTGTATAAATTTAAATGGATCGTGTTTAAGAAATAGATTCTGTAAAATTTTAGATTTGTGACAGGTTGCATATGACCATAGTTGCTTGTTGGTGACCTAAAGCAGTATGCTAAAACCACTATCCTGAAAGTTTGTGACGTCTGCTTTGCTGTCGTCCGGACACTGTTTTCAAATGGTCGGGTCACTGTGAAATAATTGAGACACGGAGGCATGATTTGTGTGTAATTTAGTCTTTATTACATTAGGCCTTGATCCACATCACTGCCAAGTTTCCAAAGCTTTTTAGGTTCTCTGGCCTCATACTGGCGGTTGGGACCACTGATACGAAGTTATATTACTTAAGCCTCTGCTTTACGGTTATGTTGGTTTCCAGTTCTTTTTTATTTGTTTTTTTTTTGGGTTTGTTTCTTTTTTGTTTTGCCGTGGTGTCTTCTTGCTGCACGGCATTGCTGGGTTTTCCCTGGTTCCCGTCTAAGCAGAGGGGCAAAACTTTTACTTCCTAGCCTGACATGTCGCGTATGGCCGTCGTAGCTGCTGGCGACATAAAACCAAATACCTACCTACCTACCTACCTACCTACCTACCTACCTACCTAGCCTTCACATGGCCCTCTTGTTAGTACACCATCAAGGTGCTCTTTGTGCCTCTGGTAATTTTTTTTTTCTCCTTTCCTAATTCTTTCTTTTTTTTCCCTTGCTGGTGTTGGGTACTGGTTTTTCATTTCATTTGGTTTTTTTTTTTTTCTTTTTGTTAATTTTGGTTGTGCTGCGGTGTCTTCTCACCGTGTGGCATCACTGAGTACTCTGGTATCCATCTAGGCACGTCGCGTATGGCCTTGTAGTCGCTGGCGATGTTAAGCACAGTTTCTTTTTTTCTCATCTAATCACATGACTGTAAATATAAATGGATTGTGGTAAAAAATTGATTGTGTAAATTTCAAGTTTGTGAAGGTTGCATATGGCCATAGTTGCCCCTAGCGACCTAAGCAATATATTACCACTACTACTACCACCTCTGGTTTCCTTCTCAGCACTCGACTTGTATTAAAAAAAATGGATTGCCTATAAAAATCACTTATTTTAGATATTAGGTTGTTGACATGTTGCATTTGGCCGTAGTAGCTGCTGGCGACTTAAAGTCACATACCACCAACATCACCTAATTTTTAATCACCTAAAACTATACCACTTGGTTTTCAACTTCAACGAGTCATATAGTTATGGTAGCCACTGGTGGTGTTAAGCAAAATACCACTACCAAGTACCAGACAGGGTTGCGATAAATCAGTGGAAAATAAATAATGCAGAAAGAATAATGCAAAGAGTCCTATTGACTTCATCAAAGTGACTAACCACAAAGTGTGCCAAGGGACCTAGGGCTTGAAGTGAAGTTTTGCCTCTTCCAACTTCAGTTTTTTTTATTTTTCTTTTAATACAAATTCTTTAATTTTTATTCATTTAAACTTTGTGTTATTTAATGATTCATAATTAAATTGGTATGAAGTAAAATTGCTGGTTACAGTTGTAATTTGAATAGTTTATTTTTAGACTTTGTTCTTACTCTGTCAGAAATACAAAAAAATCTTCAATTAAGTCAGATACCTTTCAGAGACCAGACATTGAATATGGCCGTAGTAGCTGCTAGCAAAATTAAACAAACTACCTACATACCTGCTGCTTAGACATCATGTTTACCTGCTTAGTCCTATTTTTAGGAATTTGTAATTACAGCATTCTAGCATTCAATTAAATAATTACTAAAAATTGCAGCTGTCTAACATTTAATTGGATAATTATTCAATTGATTGCCAGACTGCTACAATTTTAGAAATTATTCAATTAAATGCCAGACTGCTGCAGTTTTTAGTAATTATTCAATTGAATGGCATTTAATTGGATAATTTCTAAGAATTATAACAGTCTGGCATTCAGTTGAATAACTACTGCAAATTGCAGATAAAAGCAATTAATATGTACATATATATATCATTTAAAACTATAAAAACTGAAGAATTTATAGAGACTCGAACAAGTTTTCAAGACAGTATGTATAATAACAATATTGGTTTATAGTTTAAATGCATTAACTATTCTATTTTTATGAACAAAAATTTGAAATTACTTGTATCTTTATTTTTAAGCCATAGCCTCTGGGAGGCAAAAGTTTCATGTCCTAGCCTTTTCGTGGTGCCCACTGTTAAGTGGCTTCTTGGTAGTGGAACCCATAGGGCTTCTGGTAATCTTTTCTTTTTTTCCTAATTCTTCCTTCCACGCCCTTGCCATTGCTGAGTACTTTTTGGTATTCATCTGGGCACGTCTTGTATGGCCTTAGTAGCTGCTGATAACATTAAGCACAACCTACTCTACTTAATTTAACTGGCAATCTGCTTTTTCTGCTAGATGGATCAATTAGATGGTCCTCTTAAAGGTTCCGAGAGTCTAGCTGTTGGCAACATATAAATTATGATTGAAACAAGACACTTAATCCATTTATTTGAGTCAAAAAAGGTTGCAAAAACACTGATAAAATACAGTAAATAATTTTAAGAAAATGATGTTGAAGGTTTTTAGTAATTATTTCTTTACATGTGAAGAAATACTTAAGAATATCTATAGATCAAAGAACAACAATTCTACTTTCAATAAACTACCGCATCCATAATTGTTTTAATCCAAATTTTATTGCTTTCACATCACTGTACAAATCATAATCTCATGTTTTCATTGGTTTTTACAAATGTGATTTGTTTTATTACATTTTATTCAGCTAGCTTTGAATGTTGTTTTTGTAGTTTTTGTAATTTTTATAATTGTTTTATTTAAGTAAGTTCTAACACTTCTGTTTTTAACTGTTAAATGTTAGTGTTTCTGGTTTTTTCCTTTTTTCTTATGATTGTGACATGTCTTATACGGTTGTCGTAGCCGCTGGCGACATAAAGCCAAATACCTACCTACCTACTAATAAAATACAAAAATTTTTGTACTAGATACCAGTATAGAACTAAGGAATATACTAAGAAATATAATAAGAATGTACTAAGGAATATACTAAGAAATCACAGAATAATGTACAGAAGTGACAATTACATCACCCATTGGAATCAGTGTACTGGAAGTTTGATGTGGCTGACTTCAGTGCCACTTGCGGTCATACTGGAGAAACATTTTTAAATGGTCAGGGTGGCCAAGAATTTTTTTAATGGGTCATTGATGATGGAAAAGAAAGCATGTAACCTGCAACAACAGCAATTTTTAACAATGCTAGGATTTATGGAATGTTAGGTATGTTGCAAAGATTCATTGTGTTCTCGATTAATATGAATTTTATTTAATTTCTGTTGTGCTCGATGCCTAAGCCTTGGCAAACTTGTTTGAAGTAAAAAGAGGTGAATGAAAGAACAGCTGATGATAAATGAAACCAAAATATAACTGAATGTTTATTATTACAACAATAAGCTAGTACTGTTGCATTGTAACTTATTACATCATAGTTTACACGAACTTAATGTTGATATAGATACATAACAATTTCAGACTAGAGTAAAAGCACAAATTAAGTAGGCATTTAAAATGGATATTAGCAATTGCACAGGTAAAAATAAACTTATTTCTTAAGTTCAATACATTAAAATTATTGATGTGTTATTTTGCAGAATCTTCTACTTTTATCTTTGGAAGCTCGCAAATTTTAATTTTAAATAGTAATTGCATAATGAAAGTGGTAGCATCTTTCAAAATGTTTGGTACAAATATAATTATTTTTATTTAATGAGACAGAATCTTTGTTTAATAAATTCTGTCTTCTTGTATTAATAACCCATTTTTTACATCTAAAATAAGTATGGAAAATGAATTTTTTTATAGTATTTGTTGGTATTCTTTCAACATATGAAGAACATGAATTTTTTTTACTTATCTGGTTCTCATGGAAATCTAAAGAATGAAAGATCCTTATTTGCACCTTGATTGGCTTGTGCAGTTAATAGCAGAGCAGTGACTGGCTTTTGCTGTGTTTCATAATTTAAATAGTATTTAAAAGCATTGACTAAAGACACTAATAAATAATTAACAAGTAATTTTTTTTGCTATTCTTTCCAAAAAAAAGCTGCAAAGTACTCTTGTGGTAAAATTTTATTACATAAAATACAAAAATGCCTTATTTATTTTCATCTGCTTCCAGTTTTTCAGTATGACTACTTAAGGGCGTTCTTGTGCCAATCCCATAATCCTTTGCAATTTCTTGGACGCATATCAATTACCTACCTACCTACCAAGCCTAGGTTAGGCTAGGTCTTCCTGTTAGTACCATTAATTGGCTTATTGGTAATGGAACCAATAGGCATCTGGTTATCTTTTCCTTGCTGATGATGGGTACTGGGGTCCTGGTTTTTCATTTCAGTTGTTTTTTTTTTTGGTTTATTTTTTTCTCTCTTTGTTTCATTTTGGTTGTGCTGCAGTGTCTTCTTGCCACAATACATTGCTGGGTTTTGTCTGGTTCCTATCTTGGCATTTGACTTGTGTTAATATAAATGGATTGTGTTAAAAAAAATGGATTATATGAGATTTTAAGTTTGCGACAGGTCGTGTATGGCCATAGTTGTCGCTGGCGACAACTATGGCTACTATGGTGAAGCAATACTTCACCACCACCATCAATGCAATTCCTAAATTTTTAGGTAGTCTCTAACTTTCATGTGGCCTCAAGTTAGCACCATTAATTGGCTTATTGGTAATTTAACCAATAGGGCCTATTGGTTATCTTTTCCTTCTTTCAAAATTCTTTCTTTTCTTTGCTGATGGTGGGTACTGGGGTTCTTGGTTTATCATTTCATTTGTTTTTTTTTTTGGTTTTTTTTTTTACTTTGTTTCATTTTGGTTGTACTGCGGTGTCTTCTTGGTGCACTGCATTGCTGGGTTCTCCCTGGTTCCCATCTAGGCATGTCGCAATTGATCTTTGTTGTTGCTTGCAACATTAAGCACAATACCTACCCACCTTACTTTTCATTTTATTTTTGTAGTCGTGGTGTCTTGTTGCTGTGAGGCATTGCTGGGTTGTCCCTGGTTCCCATCTAGGCACTTGACTGTAAAAAATATGGATTGTAAATTTTAAATAACCTTTGTTAAATTTTAAGTTGTTGGCTGTCGCATATGGCCAGCACAGTAGCCACTGGCTACATTAAGCAATATACAACCATTACCACTATTGGTTGCACAAATGATCTTTTCTTGTTATTAAAATAAATCTCACTGGTTGAACATCAATATATATATAATTTATTTCTTGCACTTATATGCCTACATCAATCCTCCATTTTTTATATTCAAGTCTCAACAATTGTATAAATTTCATTTTGAAATTATAATTATTTTCTAATTTTCAATAATGTTTCGAAATTTTTTTTAAAATCTCCATTAATTTAAAACAAGCGATGCAATAATACACTAGTTTAAAATAATTCTTTGATTAATTGAGTTTAGTGCTCAAGTTGGGTCTAGCACAAATGGCCAACTTTCCCTTGAGCTTTTAGTTTTGTTATACAAAAATAAAATATTAATTATTTCAAATCATTTCAAATTCTAGTTACTTAAACCTATACAATATAATTACAGTTTACAACTGTAATAATAATTAATTAATTCAAATATTCAACCTTAAATAAATAACAACCTTATTTTATATTTTAAAAATTAATAAGGATATAACTTGATAAGATGTTCTTCTAATAAACAACATAAACAGCATAAACAGCATAGGTGTAGTTCTCCCATAGTTAAAGAAATTCTTAAATTACTTGAAGATGAGAAAGTTCAAATGTTCCATGTAGGCTTAGTTCATGAAGGCTTAAGTTGAATTGTAGAACATCTTGCAAAGAAACTAGTTCCCACCTTGTCTTTTCAGCTGTTCACAGTGCCAAATATTGGTTGCACAAATGATCTTTTCTTGTCATTAAAATAAATCTCACTGGTTGAACATCAATATATATATAATTTATTTCTTGCACTTATATGCTTGCATCAATCCTCTATTTTTTATATTCAAGTCTCACAACAATTCTCCTCTTTTCCATAGTAACCAATAATAATCACAAATAATAATACTAGTACAATTTATTAACTTAATAAATTAACAAAAGGTAACTTTAACCCCTAACACCACCATCAAATTTTTTAAAGCAAAAACAGGACCATTTTAAAATAAAAAAATAAATGTTGTAAACATTAGATTTTATTTTAGTAGGATAAGAATATAGTAAAAGAGCATTTGTGAAACTTTGCTGTGGGATATTACATCTGGGACTCTTACCAAAATGACTCAAGGCTATATCAATACCTAGTGGTAAGTTTCGTAAGTATTGCATCACGAAACGTGCTGCTATCTAGTGGTGAAATTCAGAACATTATAATACAAGAGTTTTTGCTATACATCATTTGGCTTTGGGTTTATAAATTTTCATCTTTATTATTTAATTATTAATTTATTAAATTGTATATATTTTTTGTTACCAAGTAATTACAAACACATTACTTTAAATAAATAATTTTAATTAACTGGTAAAACTAATTAATTATACGTACTAATGGTAAAAATCATTTTCAGATGCTGTGATTTGCTATTTGTTTGATTTTCTTTAAAGAAGTAAGATTTTAGCCAAGCATTTAATATCCATATTAATAATAGCAGTAGAGATTGATTGGTCGATTTTCATGCTTATTACTTAACAAGGTTCGTCGGCTTTATTTCTGCTTTGACTAAGCACAGGATCAGCCTTTCTACACTAAATTTTGCAATGCTAAGGATCTTTGACTTGCAAAGATAAGCATCCAAATCACGGCTTAAAATTTCTTCCGTAGAGCTACCACTTTCAGGACTTGAACTCGCGTCTTTCTGTGACCGCTCAAGCTATTAGCGCCGACTGACGGTAGAGAGATTTATCCAACTGCGTATAATTACAATTGTACGCACTTAGTCCAATGGTGTATTTTTTTTAGTTTTAATTTTCTTTTATTGCAATGCAACTATGGGAGCATTATATAAATATAATGGTAGATTCCATATGTATAAATTGGTTAAAAAATTATTTTGAGTCTTCAGACAGGTGATTGGTTTGAACTTAAGTTAGTAGAGTGTCTGCATTATATGCAGTCTTCTTGTTGTTCTTTGACTTTATCTTCAATAGGAGAAATAAAATCTATTACGAACATGAATCAGAATTTCAGTTTATGCAAAAGAGTGCTGAGAGCCTATAAGAGCTATTTCTTAATGTAGCTATTTGATGATAAATTATCAATTGAATTTGAAAATTGTCAATTTAATTGGATATTATTTTGACTAAGTCGATTAAATTTGATTATTATTATGATTAATTATATAATTAAAATTTTTTAAATGCATATATAATATATTTAAAGTGCGTATTAGCATTGCTTTTTTAATTAAAAATATTGGTATAGAAGCTTTTCTACCAGTTTACATCCTCGAAGAGGGTTGCTAGGCAACCCTGCCAATCACCTTTTGATGTCGCAGTGATCGGGAAGTTTGGTCACGTGATCACATCAAACGAGGAGTTGGTGGGCACAAAATCCTGCACTCGCTGCTCCTTTTTCTTCACAACTTCACTTGTCAACAGCTTGTACGTATTTTTTCCAGTTGAATAAAATATTTTTAAGCTTTTATGAGACTTGGCGAGTTGATTTTAAATCTGTGTTTGGATGTCGAAATGTGCCACTTCGTTTTTGAGTTTGAGCTATAGTAAAAAAAGTTGACTTTTTACTGGAGTTTACGGCATTAGGTTGGCACAGAAGGTTGGAGAGTGCAAGGTGTACTCACCGCATGTGCCACGTGTGTATTTTTCGCTGCGTCATTATCGAGCTAAAGCATTCACGATCGACCGGAACCGGCGCGTTTGTGGCAATGGGGCAATACTGTATTCGCGACCCAATTTGTTACCTCGCGTGAGTTTCGTGATTGAAAGAGGTTTTTACGCATCCGCTGTCAAGTCATTTAGTGCGTCACTGCGAGGGATACTTTTGGGTAATGGCCGGTCAATTAATTTATTTTAACCTTATTTTCTTCTATGGTAAATTGAGCTTTCTTTTAACGATTTAATCAATTTTAACTGATAGTTAAGAATATATGGGACAAAAATATCGAAGAAATGAACTTTAGTGATTGCAATTGGTGAGAAATTGGAATTTTTGGTCATGTTGCTATGGAGCATAAACGTATGTGACCAAGGAGTGGCCGTGTCATCATACGACACAATGCGTAAAATGCAATACAGACATTACCACTTAATTACAGTGGACGTTGCAAGCAAGCGCTTGGAAAGCGCTCGAGAAGAAATTTAAAAAAATCGTCCAACAAAGTAAAAAGCATTTTTGAAACTTGTATTGCGAGCACCTTAAAACGAGCTGTGGTTAATCACCATTACCTGGCACATAAGAGAGCAGTTTATAACAGGAATTTCAACATGAAAAAATTAGAAAAAACAGACCGGAACTGGGTGGAACCAGAAATGCATCTTTTAGCTTGAAAACAGCTTTATTATCGTATTTTATGTGTTTTGTGTGAGATTTTTTTTTGGTTTTGAGAGATTTAAAAAATGATTATTTGCTTAATGATATTGAAAGAAATTAAATTTGACAATTTTTATTTAAAATTTATTTTTCCCGTTTTCTATTTACAAAGCGGGCATCACACATACAATATTCACATGACACAGCTCTGAGACAGAAATGATGTGATGTGATAAATGGAAGCAAAAGTGCGAGGTAACATGAAAAAACACGATTTATTACAATTTTGTAAACTTATAATTTAGCCATTTTTATTACGTCTATTCCGTTATCCCTGAGATTTTATTTAAACTTTTCGCTTTTCCATTTTTTTTCAAACTACCTAATTTTTTGTTATTTTTAACTTTTTATTTAATTATTCTGATATTTTTTTTTTTAATTCTTTACTTTTTTCATTTTTAATCGCTCACCTGCCCCACACAAAATATACATTTTAGTAACATGACTATTTACATCTTTATTTATATTTTTAAATATAAAACAATAGCTGATTTTTAAAATTTTTATTTCTAATTTTATTTCCGACATCGAGCCAAAAAATTGTAAAAAAGGAACTTAGGAAGGAAGGCAGAGGATGAGAAGAGATGATGCATTGTAAAAAACAAAAATGAAAAATAAAAAAGAGCCTCTTCTCTAACGCACAAAGTCACAAACACAAAAATTGCCAATTTCGATTTTTGGCAAACTTTTTTTTTTTTATTCGTTCGTTGATATGACGATTGTTTCAACGCCTAAAAGTTGGCGTAATCCATCATCTAACTTTACAAGATGAACAATTTCTTCTGTATTGAATGATACACTGACCGATACTTGACTGCGATCGACCATTCGCAAAAATTCCGATGATGTCATTGATGTGAAATATGCACTGGGGTAACAACTTAATAATTCTTCACGTGTTTGGCCCGTTCTGTGCAGGACGTCATCGAGTAAACAAAATATTTCGGGACTGTGATATGTGCATAAATAATGTTAAGAATATAAATAAAATTTAAAAAAAAATTTTCTTACTTATTGCAACCCGATGGTGTTAATTGATATGTGTGTATGTGTGGTGTGTTGCTGATTTCAAATGTAATATCATCATCATCCATATCTTCTGAATCACTTGGCAGTTCATCGAAAATATCAAATCCATTTTGATGCGAATCTAAAAAGGTTTTTATATTTTTAATTGATGAGTTGAAGAGTTTGAAGTCGGTGAAAACTCACCAAAAAATCTCGCAGGGCCTTCAAATAACCAAGGTGTAATGGATTCGGATGAATCTCCAGTAATATCAGCTAAATAACCTTTAATAGATAGTATTTTTTAAAATTTTTAATTGTTTTAAATTTAAAAAAAATTTAAATTTACCAGTTAACAAATTGATCATGGTTATTGAATGCGCAATTTTAATCGGTGTTAGGCCCGAATAAGTTGCTAGTAATGGATCGGCTCCGTACGACAATAAAAGTCGGACTATTTCTATGTGATCATTTTCAACTGCATCGTGAATCGGCCTTAATATATTAATCAATAAATCAATTGAATGTACAAATGCTGATGAACTGATTAATACCTTATGCCACCAGCTGCACTGGCATTCGAATCAGCACCGTATTGTAATAAAAAGCGCGCGATTTCCAGGTGTCCACGAGCACAACATTCGTGTAAGGGTGTGTAACCAGCATTGTCTTTGACGTCAACGTCCACATAATTTGTTTTCAAACAATGCATGACAACTTCCTGTATTGAAAGCGCGAATTAAACCATCAAGTTTGTTAATATTGTACAAATATTCCATACCACATATCCCTGTCTGGCAGCTCGATGCAGCAAAGTTTCTCCTAATGTTTTATTGATCATGAGACGTTTCATTTCTGTTGGCGCAACTATGCTTGGATTATCCTAAAATGTACGCGATTTAACATTTTTTTGTATGTGTTTTAACTAATATTGACTTACCTTTTTGAAGTGGCATTGTTGCGTTGAGGTTCTTCTAGGTGTGGTTCTTTTCAAACTTTTGCCTTTCATTCTCATCAAATTGGTGATTGGACGCCATTTATTGCGTCCAAGGAGTCGCCTGCGACCGTAATATAATCGCACAATGAGTTTTTCAACTTTATCCAGTTGCTCATTGTCTTCTTCTTTTTTATTCTCTTCTGCATCTCTGACTTTGATGATGATTTTTTGTATTTGCTCGTGGTGTCTCCTGCGAATGCTTTCTAATCGTTTGTCTTTCAATCTCTCATATCGGCGAACTATGAAAAAATTTTTAATGTTACGGTGAGATAAAAATAAATGGGAAAAATTTTTACCTTCGCCATCAACAGATGATTTCGAATGCATCTTGTTGATTTGGTATTGATCGCCACGTTGGACTCGCCTTTTTCGCCTCTCTGTGACCCCACCCTTGAAGCATGTGAGCGTGGCTCCGCTACGCGATGACAATTTAGGCCGTTTGATGCTCAAAAGGAGGCGTTGCTTGGCACGATTTTCCACGTACCGTTTACGATATTTGTGCACGAGTTGCTCGACGAACGATTTTTGAATCTCGCAACCAGTCTCTTGTACTATTTGCGCGGGTGCGGCCTTATCTTTAACGGTTGTGGGAATTGCCGCTTCTTTCACTTTCTCTTTCACCTCTTCATCATCCCAGTTGCCACCCGGTCGCCATACAGTGGCCAAATTTCGCTTTCCGCTCACCGCAGCATCTTCGGCTTTAGCTGGCGACGGGCTCGCTTCGCTGCATTGTACGGCCCCTCCGTCTATTATGCTGCCGCCAGATGGCAGTTGCGGATCTTTAGGCGTCGTCGCAGCTTCGTCCACCGGGGACACGGAAGGGATGCTCGCGACGGGCGCATAAACCCGGGTCGCTGGCACTGCATCAACCACTGATAGTTGATACCTTTCGGCATCGCGCTGGATCGAATGTTTATCACGCCCGTCGGTGCGCGCACATCCATCAGGAGAGGGTGGTGGTAGTGGTGTAGTGCGACGTGCTTGAGATGGCGTGACTGGTCTGGAACGAGTAGGCGACATCGCCCCTTTGGCTACAGAATGCCGCGCTTCTCTTTTAACGTGATGGTGCAACTCATTGCTGCTTTTCGAAACATGATCCTTGGGGGTGGCACTGTTGGGTACTGACTGTTTCACATTGGAAGAGAAAAGTACGTCTTTGCAACATGAGTCTCCATATGTCACAAAGGCACCTGAACGTGCTGCTGATGTCATTGTTGTCTGCTTTGGAATGCAGCATGCACACTGGATCGGGAGTCCTGTGGGCGGACAGCAAGGACAGGTGTTCTCCTTGGGATAGCTTGGTGTGGGTATAGGATATCTGTCTCTAACCATTTTGGTTGCACCTATGGGTTGCACGACACATGCGGGTGGCACAAAGAAGCCTCCGGCATTGGTGGCGAGGCCAAGCCTGTGCAGTTCGTTGAGACTGGCCATGTCTTGGGAAAGAGGTGCCCCAGCATTGTTTTGCATCGGACACAGAGGGATGAGTTTGTTGAGTGCATTACGTTGTTGTTGCTCAGCATAAGCTGCTTGCACGTTGAGTGTGTGCATACCACCAAGGGGCACTTGGATTGCCTGCGTGCGGTGAAGGGGATGCAAGCCCGCGATTGAAGTAGGTACCATTAAATCACGGCAGCGAGGGAAATCGATGCACATGGCTCCCGCCGTTGTCGAGTCTAGCGACAAGTGACCGGCCAAGTGTGGGGGTGGACACAGCAAGTCGCCTGCACCATACCCGCCCATACCCAAAAATGCGAGATTTGCAGCATGCTGACATTTCTTTTGCACGCCCGAATTGGTCGTGTTCGGAAAAGTGGCTCCTTGAGGCAGATAAGCTTCGCTGAACCGCACCCCGTGTCGAGCAGCTTCCGCTTGCAGTTTGGATAGGGCATGTGCGCGCGCGGCCACCACCTTTTTGTGATTGAGTACAATGACATCGTCGTCAGTCGCCGTCGAGTCCGGCGTCTGACGAATGTTCTTCATGGAAAGATCGAGTGGAATCTCTCCACGCTCTCCTCGCGGAGAAGCGAGCATCGCGTGTGGCAAAGCTTCTCGCAATTGCGGCAGTCCTTGGAAGTAGAGACGGGTCCGATCCAACATGGTGGCATATGCACTCAAATAGTCCAGACTCGTCGGTTTTGCAGCCCCCGACAAGTAATCCATGTTGTTTGATTTCACAGTTAAATAATCCATCAAATGACTCCCATCGAATTTCTACGAAAAGAAAAAAATGCAATGTTGAAAACAAAAAAAGTAAAAACGTATTACATGGACGTCCGTGAATCATCGTCACAGACTGTGGAAAGGAAAAGGCGGGAGAGGGAAAGGGAAGCTTCCCCCTCGTTGCTCACCCTCGCGTCCGCCTCCCACGCGTGTTGATTGTTCCCGCTGGTGGGTTGCGATCGATTGCAACGCAAGCGTGCGGCGAGGCGAAATTAAAGGCGGAGAAGGGGAGGGTGAAGCGCGCGTGCTCAACGCCACCCGAGCGCCCCGACGCCAATTAGAAGCCCGCCAGCCATTTGGCTCCACGCCTGCGCGTGACGCCTCCGCTTATCACACCATGCATTCGACCAAAACTGACTACTACAAACTTTTGCGAGGAGTAAAACGGGGACAATATATATTGCTGCATGTGGGTAGATGGGTGCAGTATAGTTAAAATTCCCCAAAATAGTATAGTTTCTCTTTAGTTTCCTGTCGAAACACACGAGACCTCAACAACATCGGACGTCGCCCCGGGGTCGATCCATTATGGAATTGGAGGGGCGAGACACAGGTGCGAACAAGGACGATAAACAAGCGGAAGTGTGAAATTTGTGAAAAATTTCGATTTTTTTTTTATTCTTTTTTGATTCTGTATTTTTTTCCAAAAATTATCAACTTTGAAAAAATAAAATTTCCCAACATTTAAAAACTGCATAAATTAAACAGTGATAAATAAGGGGTAACGAAGAATTTTCGTACCAAAAAAAACCTTAAAATTTTTTTCCTGTGAGAGCATTGGATGGGCATTGGAGAGGGCGCCCGCTCACTCGTTGTTATTGAGAGATTTTCTCTTATGGATCTGGTGAAATTTTCGCATCGAGATGAAACGCGAGCGTTTCGTCAGTAAAGAAATAGAGGGAGAGAGGGGGAGAATAGGTGAGGGGCAGTGAAGCGTGTGACCGCGCACTGCACGCTCGGCTGCCCGCTCCACTGGCTGCTCCATATCCCCCACACTCTTCTTCATGCGCCCTCCCTTCCTATCCTTTTATTTACATTCATTTTTTTTTTTAATTTTAATTTCCAGTCCAAAAATTTTCTAATTCAATTTTTTTTTTAAATAAAAATAAAAATTTCCGTTTACCTGTTGGATGCGTGAGTTGCGCTCTGTGCATCTCTTTAGCCGCGCGTTTTGCTCCGTCGCTCTCGCCCCTACGGGCAGAATGAGCGTTCGGGCCTCTTGTTATCAGCTGTACCGCCACTATGATAAATGACAGCCGAGTCTCCCTCCTCGTCTCCCGGGGGAATCAAGAGGGATTCCTAATCCTCCCCTTTTCCTCGTTCACCCTCCTGGCACACACTATGGGCGCCTCTTTACGACGTTCCCACCACACATTTGACGAACAATTTTGTCGTAACGAACACCCCCGTTGCAATGAAATTAGGCACAGAGCCAAGCAACCGCGGCGGCGGCATTCTTCTCGTCTCGTTTTTTTCCAACCGACGTCATTTTTCCCCCTCTTTAAATCACGACCGGTCTCGTCATTATATTTTTTTTATTTTTTACTTTTTTTTATTTTTTTTTTTAAATATTATTTCTTTTTTCTCGATTATCATGAAATTTTCGATTTTTACTTTTAAATGCTTGTTACGAGAGTGTGGTCGATGCCTTTGTTCGCTTTAATCACAAGCCCGAGTCCCATACGCCCTCCCGGTCACGGTCGCCGCCCGCTTCAGCTCCGTAACAAAGGAACGTTGAAGCGATGCAAGAACGCCACCTTGCGGCTAATGACTTGCCGCTCAACGAATGCCTCCACCTCCCGCCCTTCCTCGTCCCCAACGGGAGATGTTGATTAGACAAATGTGATGCACCGAGTTTTCCCCCCCACTCCTCCATTTCCCCCCCACCCCCCTCGAAAAACATTTTTCAATTTTTTAAAAAAGATTTTTAAAAATTTAGTTTTTTTATCCTTTACTCGACACTTTTTTTCAAATTTTCTAAAACGAGTGTGTTATCCGTACTTTGCCCAATCGGTATCTGGAATGGCTTTGACTTGGACCGAACCCAACGCAGTTGATGAATTATTTTTAAACTCTTAAACTACTTGGAAATTATTGAAAAATATTTTTTAAAAAAAATAAGTTTTAAAAAAATCTTACTGGTAGACGGTCAGTCGTATCATATCAGTTAAAATCCGAAAAAGTATTAATCCACTGATAAACAATATATGAAAGTTGGACCGTGAGTTTCGTACGTCTGCTCCCTTCAGCCTGGCGGCCTCGACTGATGTGTCGCGCGTGCGCTCGCTCACGTGATCAGCGCCCCGCGTAAGCTGCCGCTTCCGTCTGCCACTCAAGCGGCGCGTGAGTAATAGGGGCTGCCTCCCTCCCCCTTCCCTTCATTTACGACCGAGACGCCAGCGCCACGCCCGGCAACAAAAGCCACGGCCGCCCACACGGACACAGAGTCAGAGTCAATTGAAGGAAACGCACTTTTCTCCGTCATCCACGGACTCGACCGACGAAGCATCGGGTGGGAAAGGGATCGTTCGGGTTGGCATCTCCAACTCCGAGTCGATCGATGCTGATGACAAGTGATGTGAAAAAAGAAGTGGTTGGTGGGGGAGGGTGGAGGAGGGTGGAAGGGAGGATCGGGAACCGCTTCCGGCGTTGGGCATTGCGTTGGGAGACGTGCAGATGGTCAGTTATTCCTTCGTTATAACGACGGTCGCGCACGTTCGATGCAACGATGCGGTCGTGATAACGAGGCCGATGTTGCAGTAAAGGTAACGATCGACGGCAGGGGTCACATAATCCCCACTCCCACCACCCACCCCCACACCCTACACTACCTTCGGGGAACCTCTACACACCCTTTCCTTAGCAACAAGGTCGATAACACGTTCGACAATGGCTCGCGCGATCGATTGTAGCGTTTGCTGCGTGTCACGTGTGCCGCCGAGAGATCTCGTTTCCCCTCTCTGGTTTATCGGGAGGTCCTCTCTCGCGCTCTTTCTCTCTCTCTCTCGCTCGTTCTTTCTCTCTGTCTCTCGTTCTCTCGCTCTTTTTCCTCCTCCCCTCCTCCCCTCCCTCTCACCCTCCCTCGATTCCTCCTTCATTCCTTTTTTGCTGTTTCTTTTCTTTTTTTTTTTCCACGTTTCCTGCGATGTGCAGATTAGAATGATCCAACGAGCGGCGCCGAGTCGCTATAACGGGGCTCACGCGAACCATCGGCGCCTTTTGTTCGAGGCCGCAGGCACCACCACCACCACCACCACCACCACCAGCCGCGGTCTGTGCGATTGGTGAGGAGGGAGGGCGGCAGCGAGTGACTTCGGTTCGGTGGCCGTGCCCTTTTTTTCAACTTTGAGGGTACCCTGCGGCGTCTCACGTTAGTTCAGAGAGTCGAGGGTGGGGAAGTGGAACGTCTTTGGTGGCGTCTGATTTTGGCTGCAACTCCAGACACGACTAACCGATGCTAAGATCCGTTTCCACTTTTTTTTTTCCAGTAATTTTTTGGGGAAAAAAAAATAAAAAATTTTTAAATATTTTATGATTTGACTTATTAAAAGCGTTAAAACCATTAAAACCCACATAGTGGAACTACGACTCGTTTCCTGTTTGAAAATGTTTTTTTAAACTGTTTTTTCAAAAACAGAACGTGCAGGTCGACAGTTTTTAAAGTGGAAGTGATGTTTGTTCGATGGTTCGTAATAACGAAGTAGTGCGCGTTGCTGCGTGTCGATTGGGAAATATTTTGAGTTCTCTCCCGTGGTTGTCCCTCACTTTGAATCGATGGTGCCCGTATCGATCCTCGCGAACAATTACGAACGTGTCTCCCTCGAGGCACCCCCATTCCCATCCTCCCTTCTACACCTTCCCACGATTCACCAACTACGACAAACTCGAGCTCAACCATTTCCAAATACTTTTTTCCACTGCTCTTTTCCACTTTTCTCTTCACAATTTGTTAACTAAAAGAACGAAGCGTGCATTATTTTATTATACATCCGAATCCATTGTTTCACGCGACCACAGCAACCTCGCAGCTGTGTCTCTTCTCATCATCTCTTTCACAGCTGAGGGCAGAACTGCAGAGGGCAGATGCGATGTCATCTTTAAGGGTCACGTGCAAACTGCTCCCTTACCCACATTTTGCCCCTTTGACACCCCCTTCTCTGCACGGCTCGCTCTACGCCTTCTCGCAGTGTGAAAGTGAGATCGATACGGTGCGAGTGCGGCAAAACGAGTTTGCCCGACTGAATTCGGACTGATGAAGAGCGAGCACAACTCGCATTTTCAGCCTCTTTCATAGATTTTTTTAAGGGTAAATTAAAACTAGGAATGGAAATAAAAAGAAAAAGAAATTTGATTAAGTTTTTGTCACTTTTTTTCTCGCCTGACAGTACAAGGCGCCATGTTATGGTGAAATGCGCGCGCAGCCAGGTCGATTTCACTCATTAGTGGTGCAGTGCGTGGAAGGCGAATTCGAAGGAAGAGAGAAAGAGGTATGGCAGGAAAAGAGAAGAGAAGGGAGGTTTTCTTGCGATGAGTCACAAATGCCAGACATGCGAGCACGATTTTTGATAAATCAAACTCGACTATACCGTTCGGGTGTGCGTCGTATCGACTACAGCGTGCCAACCATAAAATTATATATTTACCAAATACCATTTTCGATTCAACATCCCTTTTCGATCAAATTCCAAATTCAAAAAAAAATATTTTTCTCACTTTTTTTTTTTCTTTTTTCGTCTTTGGGAATTAAAAAGCGAAGTGCGCGGCATCGTTAATTCTCGACGATCGTTTTACATTTTGAAAAACTTTTCTTAAAGTTTCGAAATGAGTGTTATTTTGAATTTCACTTTTCAAACTTTTATTTATAAAAAATTTTAAAAATATTTGAAATTAAACTAGGATTTATTTCGGGTTTTTTACTAGTGACACGACTAGCGTGGTAACAATAAGCGCGCAGGGAAGCCTCATTGATCTTGGGTTTGGAACGTTTCTATGGTAACTGATGAACGTTTCGAGCCAAAAAAAATTTTCCCCACTAAAAAAAAGTATTATTTTTTTATTTTTTTATTTATTTTTTTTTTAAGCAAGAATTTGTAAATTTTTGAAAAAATAAAAATTGAAATTTTAACGTTTTTTGAAGATATAAAAGAATGGGAAATTTTGTGAGAAGAAAAAAAATTGGCTCGTTTAATCCTTTGAGCTCGGAGCGGATGACTTTTCAACCTTGGCTCGTCAACGTGACCCGAGTGTGCGCCTCAAGAAGAGTAAAAGCGGACGGGTGGAGTGGGATGCGGTGGAATGGCGGGAAGGGCGACGTGTGCATCTAATCTGCCACGTGACCTTACGCGCGGGAGAGAGCGCACGCGGTCACGCTCGCTGCTCTACGGGCGCCGCTGCCTCTCATCGATCTCACGTAACACCCGCCGCCAGGCAATCGCTGTCGACCGTCTGCAGGCGCCCATCTGCTCTGCCCTTTCCATTCCCAACCCACTTTTCCCCTACTTCTTACTCGCCTTTTCGCTGAAATTAATTTGAAAAAAATTATTCAACCTCGAGTACCATTTTGACCCGTTTCATATTCGTCCCTTAAAGCGTTTTCAACGTAAATTCCATTTCAGGTTTTACGTTTTAAAAATACGATGCAAATTTTTTATGGTTCCGGTCCTGTAGTTTTTTAATGTGAAAAATATTTTCAGTTGAAATATTTTTTTAAAATTTTTTTTATTTTCATTTTCCGGATGAAAAAGGAAACGCTCGACGAAAGAAAAGAGTAGAAAAGCGGTTGGTTTCGTGCCGACCAAAAGCACTGCTCGCATAACGAAACTTCCGCCCAGTCGTTCGACTGTAACGGAGGGCATCGTTCGCTCTAACGAGGTCGCTCTCGTTCGTCTGCGGCAGCGTTCATTCGCCCGCTGGCGTTGCTCCTGATTAGTGAGTGGCACGTCATCAATGGAACACGTGCGTTAGATTAGGCGAGTCCAAGCGCGCTGGCCCCTCGACGAGCTCAAATTTTCCATCCAAAAAATTCTCAAAACTCGCTAATTTTAAAAAAAAAAAATTTTTTCCAATGAGACTTTGGCTCTCGCGTTGCCACGCAACGCTTACTTACCCCTCACAACAACAACCTTAAAAACGTCATATACTTTTTTATGGTCGAAAGGGAGGTGAGCATTATTAATCCCCAATCCATAAAGCAAAGGCAAAAGGGGATCGAACAAATTGGCGCTGCATTTGCAGCCGGAAAATTCGCGATCGGTTCGGGAACGGGGAAATTTCGGTGCCCACAAGTAAAGCACCCGTCGGCGATTAATTGCACGCGTCGACGACCTCAATCGGCTAATTGAAACTCGAACCTGGTTACGACGACTTAGGGTGTTGCAAGAGTGTTTGGTATGGCCATTGTTGGATGCTTGTTTTGAATCTCGTTATAACGACTGAGTCGTGGCGACTGTGATAGGACAGCTGCAAAATTAATGGCTCTATGACGTCATGTTTAATTCAGCGCCCACTGGCGGCCCTGATGAATAATGAATGACGTTATATGAGGCTTCGTTTCTCTCTCTCTCTTGTACCAGAACGCAAACCTCTTGTTACGGTGGAATGCCGAAGGGGTGGGGGAGCCAAGACGGCGTTTGCACCTAACGAGCTCAAAGCGTGCTTCAATTCTACTTCCGGTTTATTTAAAATTGTAATCGAAGCGGAAGTTGAGTTTTACACTCACCCAAAATGCTTTTAGATGTATCGATTAAATCGAGTAATTTTTAATCGTTATAAAAATATAACAAAGAATTTATTTCGTCTTATTGAATGTGGGAAAAAATATTTTTAGAAATTGTTGCGTAATTTAAGTGTTAAAAAAATGGAATTTTAATGAAGATTTTGAAATTTTCAGAGAAACATAAGACATGAAAAGATTTTTTTTGTGTTGTTGACTAATCACGATTTTTGTATTACAGCTAATGCTGAGAACCTTGCGAGATCAAGTTAAATCCAATCGCAACCACTAACGAGGGTCAAATACCAATTAGCTTATTATTAAATATTAATCGATAAAATAATGGTGTTTTTTCTATTCATGGAAATTCTAGAAGTCCTAAAAACTTTTATTTTTCATCTTTTCTAAGAAGTAAAAAAATATGTTGAAATGGGCTTCGCAGCAGTTTCGATTTGCGATTTATTTGTTCTGAAACGCAGATGAAGCCTAGATAATAAACGATTCGTTAAATATGTGAAAATACGTTAAAAAAAATTTTTTTATAATAAAATTTTATTTAAAAAAAAATTAAAAATAGTTAATTTAAAATATATATTTAAATAGAATGAAATAATTTTTGAAATATAAGAATATTTTTGTAAATTCAAAAAGAAAAAGACGTGCGCGTGTGTCGCAATGCTTCGCAAGCCGTGATTGCTTCGCCTTCCTACCATTGCACATTAGACCTTCATAGGGGTCCCTGCGGGTGACCGAGCTTCGAATTCAGCGCACGAACACCAGGGTGGCCTCCATCCACCCTTCCCTCGTCCAACTCGATTCCCTCAACGCCCCCGGGAATGCGTGATGCATCCAACGCGGCCACTGGTGCCGACGTGCTAAGGACGGCCTAAGCAAAGGTCCGCAAAATAAAACAAAAAAAAAAATTTTTCAGGAAATATCGTAGTCTGTGGGCGTTGCTCGTTTCTTTGTGGCGGCGCAATTATAGCTGGCGTCTGTGACCACGTTCCCCGCCGGCCTCGTTAGTCGTTCGCGCCGTCGCTCGTTTATCTTGCGCTGTTGACTCGTCCTCCCTTCCCATCCCCATTGGCACGTCTTCCCTCGAGCATCGTCTCTTCGCCCGCCCGCCACACAAAACGCAAAACGCTTCGCCGTCAAAAACAGCCGAAAAATCTTTCTTTTTTTATTTTTCTCTTTCACACCTTTAATATTTCTTTCTTTCCTTCATTTTTTTTTCTTCCTTTCGCTTGGCTGGCAACGCACGTCCGCTCGTTAGCAGCGCCACTCTAGCTCTTCCCTGACCGCATTCTCCCTCCCCCGTTTCCCCTTAATCCCCCTTCCTTTGCCCGCTTCTCCCTTCCGGCGTTTCCTTCCCCTCGTGTGTCAGCGGGTGGGAGCCGCGCTCGCTATTCAACGCAGCACGCACTGCCACGATTAGCATAACAAGCAGCCAACGCTGCAGAGGCCTGCATGACACGCTCGCCCGATTTAATGCGCCGCCGGCTTCTCTCGGCACCGACACTCTGCTCATATTGCAGCGCGCTATTTTTTTTTTCTGACCGGATGTGACGTGCTCTGTTGGGTAGGTGGCGCTTCCTTTCACGCCGATCAGTGCGAGTCGTCTGGCCATCACTGATAAAATATTAACGCTCTCAAAGCGCAAAAAATATTCCAAACGAACAAATCGACGTTTTCGAGTTTTATATTTTTTTTTTTAGTTGATATTTTAACGCAAAGTGGGTTTTGAGGGGGTGGAAATAAAAATGTGTGTTGGGGGATTGATTGTCCCAGCAGATGCGACGGCAGCTTTAAGCCAATTTCCGGTTGCCCCTTTGAAACGGCGTTTTTCGGTGGTCGCAAAGTTCGTTAATCACATCACCCGCGATGTGGTAACGAGAGTTTTTTTTTTCTTTTTAATTTTTTTTACGTTATTTTTTCCTTTTGCAAAACTCGATGCCGTTAGCACCAAAGTAAATTCAACGTGGTTGGTGGTGATGAGTAAGAAGCGTTGCTAGGCAACCGGTATCGCGCAGAGGCTCGTCGCCAGTTGTTTTCTTGTCAGCATTCCCAAACAACTTCCCAAACAGATAATTAGCACACTGCATTTCCACCAATTAAATTGCGAATAACCTCACTTTCTTATACAGATGCTCAACTCTGAAAAATCGAAATTTTCACAACCGAAAAATTCCATAAAAATTCCATCCCTTTTCAGGTGCGCAAGGCGAGACGGAGCATGCGTCCATTGCCTGCCACCCCGATCAGTCTTCGTCGTTATTTCTAACCACAAAATCCTTTCCCTTTTCCAATTCCGATTGCAATTTCCAGTAAAAAATAAATTCAAAAAATTTTTTTTTTATTTTTCGCCTAAAAATTATCGGAATATATAAATTGATTAAAGGCTTGACACATCGGGGGGTTGGAGACAGCCGGGGAAATGGTAGGCAGGGAAGTAAACATCATGGGGCCGTAAATCACGGTCGTGGATAACGATCGTGGTAAAAAGAAGGGGGGAAAAGACGGAGAACAGGCGATTTGTCGGGCGCGAGCAGAACGCGTCGTTGAAAAATAAAAATAAAAAAAATTGCGAAAAAATATTTTTCTCTGGTATCCACGACGAATAAGGTCGAGTGGTTCGCAGTCGGTGTCGGTGGTTGGTGGTGGTGGTGGTGGTGGTGGTGATACGAGGAGGCGTCACGCGGGTGTCGTCGACGCACCTGACGACAGCACGTTCGCTCGCGGGCATTGCTTATCACGGGAGACGCAGCGGGCGATCGATTCTTCCACCCAATACGGCCTCCTATCATTTCCGCCACACTAAGCCGATAAACAGTGCCGAACCAATGTCGCTTTCTCTCTACTTCTTTCTCTTATTTCAACCTCCCCCCCTTAAAAATTCTTACTTAACTGCTCCAACTTTGGATTTTTTGGGAGATTCGTAAATATTTTTTTTCTCGTGTGAAAAAAAAAGAAAAAAAAAATTCGTTTAGACTAGTTGATCGTTGCGGTGGGTTCACGCCACCCACGGCACGTCGGCGATCGGCCACTCGCGTTTCAAATGAGTCATCGGCTGTTCTCAGACCTCCCGCTTGAGTCCAATCCAATTACTCCTCCGGCAGATTTCATTTCAATTCCGGTCACCTACCGTTGTCTCGTAAACGAAAAATGAATAATTTTTCCTTTTTATTTTTTTTATATTTTTTTTCCCAACTTCCTTTTATTTGCATTTTTTTATCGTGAAGAGAAAGAGGCAGAAAGGAGATGGTGAACGCGATGGGAGTGGCGGTGGTTGTGCGGTGGATGGAAAAAAAAGAAACGCGCGCGGCATTCGGGTAGCGTTCATTCGAGTAGTTGGAGGGGTCGGCGAGTCTAGAAATCCATGCCCGACAGCGAGGCTGGCTCTTATTATCGAACCGTTGTATTTAATTCTAATGGGAGGAACGGAAAGCAAAGGGCCCCGACTACAAAACCCATTTAATTTCATGCAAGACCTCAGTAGACCCCCCCTATAAACATGGGGGTAAAAACATCGCAACCGTGGAATTTTTTCCGTCAATTTCTATTGATTATATTATATTTAGGGGACGAAATATCACGGGTCCCAGATATGGGGATTGATGGGTGTTATGGCGAGATGCGATCGAGTGGCTCGATGGGGAGCGCGACGCCTATCTAATCCTGTGGTTGAGCCTTGGCGCCCCGAGAGAAGATAAAAGCATTGCAGTCCCTTCCTCCCACACTCGAAAACTCGCCGTGTTTAAACAGTCGTTTTTAAAGTTTTATAATTTTTTTTTAACAAAAATCAATCGATTAATATATTCTATCGATTAAAATTATATAGGGGAAAATGGTTGTAGGATGAATGCGTCGCGAACTGGATCGCGCCGCGCCGCTGATCAGAAATCGATTTAGGAAAACACGCGGCTCAGCGGCTGTGTTCGTGTTTACCATTTCTGAGAAGCAGGATGCTAGCGAGTGTCAACGGGCATCGCCTATCGATCGTGAGCGGCTACTTGTTAGGCGGGTTAGCCAGGTGCGTTATCAGCCCACAGGCGGTGCCGTCTCTACCATCCCTTGTGCTCGATATACCCGATAAATGACGATTCGGTCGATTTGAGGGGGAATTTTTGTAATTTTTTTTTTTTTTAATGTTTTATAAATTGTGGGGGAAAATAAATAATAATAAAAAAATAGTTTTTAAACAAACGTTTAACCTCAGCCATTTTGGATTCCTCGAGATTACCACCGTGCAGTCGACTGATAACGCCCACCTCGACTCGCACCCCTCTTCTCGCTGCTGTCGGCCCCGGTCACGCGAGGCAATTCACGCCATGATCGGCGAAACGCGGCCGATGGCAACGCGCCAACTGCCATTCGCCCTCCCCTCACCCTTTGAAGGGGAACGACGATGACGCCTCGACCTCACAGGCATTTCTTTTCGACTTTAAACACCTACGAAATTTTTCTCGAATGTTATTTTTATATCTTTTTTCTAAATATTTTTTTTTAATTTTTATTTTTCTTTTAAAATAAATTTTTAATTTTTTTTTTTTAGTTAATGCGTATCGAGTTGCGATTAGTTTGAATGTTCAAAGTTTATAGTGATCAACACCACGAGGTATGATTTATACGTGTGAGGCCTGTGGCCCCCTTTCGTGTCGGAGGAATCGGGGGGATGGGGAGGGGAAGGGAGAAGAGAACGAGAGTGAGAGAGAGAACGAGCGAGAGAGAGACGCGTTCGCTTAGTTGCTCGCTGGCATTCCAGATAATGAACCGCGAACGCAGGCCGGAACGGGTCGATAGAAGGTCGGTCGCCATGGCAACCTCACTAGAGTGAATGGGAAGCGGCACGTGCTTTCAACTCTCGCTCGCCCAACCACTCTCGATAATAACGGGGTTATCATAATGGCCGACCTCGTTATGACGAACGACTCGTGACTTACTGCGGGGCCCAAAGCCCAATATCCTAACCATTCTACTTCCGGAATCGAAAATTGTGGAAATGCAAAATTTTAATTAAAAATGAAAAAGTAAAAAATTTTGGATATTTTCATTCGACTTTGAAAATGGATTTTGTCCGACCGACAACAAACGCCAACAAACGCCGAAACAAATATCGGGGTTGCTCGCGGCACTGAGTGCGAAGGCGGCGCACACGAGTCGAAATCCGATCGTCCTCCGACATGACCACGGGCGATTAGTTATTACTATGACGATATTCACTCCTCCCTTTCCAACTTCCTTCCATTTCCAAATGTTAACGTCGGTTTCTTTTGTAATGTTAATGTGTGTGTGTGTTTATATCGATTTTATCGATCTCTCACACCGATCGGATTATCTCGATTTTACGTATATCTGAGATAATCGCGAGTGCGGAAAGGGGGAGTGTTGCGGGGGTGTTGATGGCTTTCGTCGCTGTAAAATGCAGCGCGTGGCGGAAGGCGAACATTCATAAGCTACTTACGGGTGATCGATCATCGTTGTCAGTGCGGTGTTCCACGGCGCCACCTGGTGGCATTTTTCTTACTACGTTTGGTGATAAAATCTGCAACAGTTTTAGTCTCGCTAACGGGGAACGTTAACGTTACGTAGACAAAACTTAATATTTTGCTTCGTATATACGCTGGACACTCAACCCAATTAGCAAAACGCGTTTCTCTCTATCCGAGAGATAGAGACTGTGAAGGGGGAAGGGTGGGAACGGGGGAGGAGTGGCGCAGATAACGATGCTGGTGATCGCGGGGGCCTCGCCAGGGGGCCTCACCGACGTAGCGAGGGCGCCTCGAGAGAAGATTGGCGTTCGGAAGAGGGAGACGGAGCGAAACCTCCATATAACAAATTGTTTTTTATTTTTTTTAATGGTGGCTGCTCCCCGGAGGAAGTGAAGACCCCGTTACAGCGAAGGTCTGATCGGAGGCAATTATGGCACCGCGCCGTTCGTCGACGTTTTAATGAGACTCGGCGCGAACGCACAACCAATTTGAAAAATGTCTCGCAGCCATCACCGTGAGACGCTGTCGCGCGTTTCTGCCTCGCCTCCTCGGCAAACATCGAAATCTTCGTTTTTCTCCTCTCGCCCATCCCTTCTCTTTTTTTAGCTTTTGGTCATTCGATTGGTTTGAGCGACTTTTTTTTATTTTTTATTTTTTATTTTATTTTATAAAATTTTCGTTTTCAATTTTTATTTAAATTTTTATTTAAATTTTATTTGCGTTTTTGTTATTTCAACTTCAGTCTTTTTTTTCTTTCTTTTTTTGTTTACGTCGAAGACTTAAAAAAGCGTCTCTCGTTTTGTGTGGGTTTTCGCTCGTGAAAAATGTTGGGGTTTTGGTTGCCAAGCAACAATGTTGAAGTGGTGTGTCAGCGCGCAGGTGTTGCTCGCGCGCGTCTCTTTGAAATTACGGTTCCCATGGCGATGAGTTGCTAGCGTTCAGCTCCCATGATCCATCACGCGCAACTCGTCGAATGGCGTAAACAAAATTTCATTAGAGCCAAGTCCGCCTTCACCAATAATGTCATTCGCACGCATCCCGCTAGGGGCTGAGACAACTAAAGCTTTTGTCTCGAGACGCCATTAGCGACCTGTAAGAAAAGAAAAAAAAATTAAAGGGCGTGGTACAGGCGAACGCAGCGGGTAACGAGAAGCGAAGAAAATACGATACGGAAAACGGGTTATGCGAGTTTGTGCCATACGTGTGTATTGTTTTAAATGATTCAAATCGGAATTTTATCGTATGAGTCGTTATTAAAGTTGAGACTACATAAAAACTTATTCGGTTTGCATCAGATCTCGTTTGCTAATGCCATCTATCGACAAAGATTAACATTAGGTGCATTCAATATCTGTGTTTTTACAGTTTTTATATGTTTTAAAAACTGTTTTGCAACTGAAACCAATGCATAAATTCATTTGCATAAACTGCTAAAACTGTAAAAACAGAGATATTGAATGCACCTATTAGGTTTATTCTGATGATTTTAAATGATTGTTGTTTTATTATTGTTTTCCAACTAATTGTGAGTGTGAAACTAAATTATTGCTTATTTTGTTTTCTTCGCATTCATAATAGTAGATGCAGTCGATAAGTCAAGTGTGGAGTCAATAAATGCAAAAGAATTAGTGGAAATCAGCTTAAAGATTTGAATGATGAATTGTAGAATTGAATACAGTTGGAGATGTTGGGACTGAAGTGGTAAAACATTGATTTTTCTCATTTAACTGGTTATCAAAGAACAAAAATTGAGAAAATTATATAAGCAAAGAATTACATGCTTTGCAAGCAGTCTAGGTTAGTCTAGACTCGAAAGTCATAACAAATCAATCTTATCCGAAATTGTTAGTTTCACTAACAAATTTCCAAGTAAAATATGGAATTTCTAATACTTAAATTGGTTGAATGCGGAAGGAAAATCCAAGAATATTCTTGATTACATGTCTATAAAAATTTGAAAATCAAAATAAAGTTTAAAAGGATGTGATATTTTGGAGCTGAAAATACAAGCTTGGCATTAACTGATGAAGTGAAGGATCAAGAGATAATCAGGGTCCTCATGGTAATAAATATGCTCAATGTAAGAATTAATGAAACTGGTTAGCATGAAGAGTGTAGGTGGTGCATCCTAGGAGCAGCAAATTTCTAATTAGAGAAAGGAAACATAAGAAATGAAAAATTTTCAACAGATTTCATTTTAAGGTTGAAAGATAATTTTATTATTTATTTATTATACAGTTACTGTAAGTAGTATATTGCAAATAAATATACTTCTGCAAATATTTGATTGATAATATTGGTTCACTTTTATTGAAGATGATGTCAAGTACTAAGAAATATTAAGAAAAAATACAAAATTAAACAAGTTATTAAGAAATTTATTTACTTTGTTTTACTTTTACTCATTTGTCAAGAATTGTTGCCACTGGCGACCATCATTTCTCAGGAGTTATGATCAGACCAGGTTGATGAAATCATGTTGGATGGAGATGCGAATATCCCTTTCATAAGATATCCTGGATTTATTGTTGCATTTAATAAATGCTTACTAAAAATAAGAAATTTTTTTTATATAGCAAAAATTCATGATATAGTAATGATGAGAGGCAATTTCTTACAATATTCTAGTTATATGGGTTTTAAGAAATTATCCGGCTTATCAGCTTTACTTTTGAAATTTGTTAATTCTTTTAGAAAAGGGTAGGTTAATAGACTCGAAGAAAGGGAAAAGACAATTATTAGAAAATCTTGATTTTAGAAGAACTCAGAATTATTGTGAAAAATAATAAAAAGAAGTGCATAAACAGAATAGAATAAGTATTGTAATTTGTAATTAAACATAATGGAGTTGAGTAAGAAATTGATACTGTATATCTTGAGCTTGCAGTTTGTTAGTGGCCTGTATGTAATAGAATTACAAATCGATTTAATCAGGATATTCTTTTTTAAAAATAAAATCAGATATTGAAGACATGATTAAAGATCTGTTATTTCAAAAGTTAGACCCAAAGCATTTTAGGAATATGATATTAGTCATTGATTGAGAGATGGTTTCTTTGAAGACTTTTGTAGAGTAAATTCAGAAATAAGCAAGTATTGATAAAACAGTCATCATTATTGCAGTGTTTTCAAGTTATAGGATGTAAAATTTTGGCAGATTTTCTGTTTTGTGTAAAATCTATACACTTTTAGACTGAAATGCTTGCAACTATATTGTTTTACAAATTAGAATGTTAGCAAGAAGAACTGTTTATAAATGGTAAAAGGTTTTAATGCAATTGAAAGTTTTCTGGTTGTCATCTTTTTGTGTTTGAATATGAAGCTATTTTATAAAGATTGGGGCAAATTTGAAAAAATTTAATGCTTGTAATAAGCAAGAATTATTGTTTATGCTGTGAATAAAAAAATATATTGCTTGTTTGATCTTAAGACAATGCATATTTATGAGTCAAGGATTTTGAATGAGTTAAGAAGAGTGAACAGGATTTTTGTCTTTGGCATGCAAATGAAATTTTCCACTAATTTTCTATTAATAGCAAAATACAAGAGAAATGTCTAGGTATAATCTAACTAAATTACCATCAGAACCTAATGAAAGGCTGCCAATTTTTCTTATGGAAAAAAGTGCATTATTAGGCTATAAAAGTAACAATATGAATTTTTTTAATTCGAAGTGCGTCTTAAGATGTTGGCTATGTTTTAGTTATATAATAATCGATTTAATTCTTTAAAATTATTCAAATCGGAGGCGGAGAGGTCCGTAGTACTTCCTTGTTAGAACACTATCTTGTCCATTGGTAGAATCTCCGTATCCCAGTGGTAGTTACATATATATATTTCCTTATCAATTGTACTGTAAATAAATGCACACTTGACATCCCATTGCTCATGAACCCACTTTCTTCTCGATACCAAAAGTGCAAAAAATATCTTAACTTCTACAACTGGAGAAAACGTCTCATTGTAGTCACTTCTTGATCTCTGTTTATGTTCGTGTGTGACCAGTCGAACCTTGTATCTCTTAATGCTTCCATTAACATGCGTCTAAAAAACATGCGTCACCAGATCCCATCAGTTGCAAGGAAATAGAAAAAGGAAGGAAAAGATCACCACTAGTGCCAATTGGTGTCTCAACCAAGAAGCTCCTTGATGGTGTACTAACAGTTGGGAGGAGGGCACATGAAGGCTAGGGATTGGAAGCTCTTCAACTGGTAATGCAAAGGACTGTAGATTGTTAGTTTGCCCTTTAAGCCATTAATAATTGAAACAAGTATAAAAGATTAAATCATATCTGCTGCCAAATTAATTAATGTTTATTAGAAACAAGGTGAAAAAAGGCCAAAAAGCTTATTTAAATTACTATTTAATCATTTAGTGAATGTGAATCAGTACATGGTTTGTAAGAAAAAAAAATTATAGGTATACCATATTGGTATAGAATTTGTCTTTACACTAAACATTTTTTGAATTTTTTTTTGCAATTTAAATATAAAATATTTAATGTACTGCTGAGAATGTAGTTAGAAAGTTAAATAACATAATGTTAGTCTTCTATTGTTCTTTGTATAAACAAATGTTGTGGGGTTTGAGTTTAGTCAGACACTAAGAATTACATATATATCCAGATTTGATTTGTGTTGGATAGAGAAATGAAAACTTGTACTGCAATCAGCTGCTATACCTCTTTTATGAGATTTAAGTAAAATAATCTCAAATCTCTGATAAATGAAGAAAACAAATTAAAGTCTCACTTGGCATTCGAGCTGCTACAAAAACGGATTGAGTGTAACACTTTTTCTCTTTGTCTTGATAATGCACTGGCCAAGGTACATACTTCTCATCCTTACCACTTCCAACTTTGGTAGGGTTATTCTGTACTGGGCTTGTTTCTACCGGCACTTCTGACTTCCGAGTCATGAGTCTCTTCTTCTGAGACGACAGTAAACATCCCCTTTGCGCTCACTCTTTTGAACTCTATAATTATTTCCTACACATTTTCTTTATTGTCTTTCTTTATGTGCAATATTTGATCTAATTGCAAATACAATGGTGGATGAAAGAGCCTCTCGCTCTTTATCACTTAGCCTTGCTTGATAAGTATCTTCTATTTCTTCGTACTGGTCTTCTGCGAAGTTACACAGATGTGAATGAGCAATTATTTAGTGCTTGCATTTTGGACAACACCTTTTTCGTATATGTCGTCATTCCATGGTGAGCTCTGAGGTCACAGTCACTATCACTCAACTCTCTTGGTCGAGTCAGGAGAGTTATTTCCATGATAACTATTTTGAGACCTTAAGAGGTATTATAAGTGACTTTTTTTCTGATTTTGATGCTCAGTTTGTGGATATCAAAAAGATGTCCAGAATATTGGTGCTGAATCCTCTGCTAGGCTGTCTTCTGCCCTTTTTATATCATTACTATGTGTAATAGTATAATAAAGTAATAAAATATAGTAAATGCTAGACAAAAAAATGGAATTAAAAGGAAGAAAAAGTTAAAATTTCAAATGAAATTTATGGACATAATATATGGAACCAGAACTCAAAATGTAAACAACTTTAGAAGTAAAAAATATTCACACTTAAATGTAGTAAGAATGTGTGTGTATGTGTGAATGTATCTGCTTTCTGGTTAATCAAGCAAATCATTGATGCCAAGAAGCAAACATTTCTATAGTATGCCATACAAATTGCAAGATCACATTCTGTAATGATGTTTATATAATTTTTATCATCATATTGTTCTAAATTTTACTAAATTTGTTACTAGAGGGCAATAGTTACATGTTATAATAACTCAAGAGTTTTGTTGCTAGATGTCACTATGTACTCTGTCCAAAATGACATTAATCTCAATATTAATGTATTTAGTACACTAATGTGCATGAATCTAAGCTTTAAAAACTTAATGTTAATTTTTATAAGTATTACTTGTTTTGTATGATTTCAAATCAATGTGGGTTATTTCCTACTAATCATATGAAATTTTATGCTAGATGATGCAATGTGTAAAAAAAAAACAATTATCAAAGCTGTTAATTACTTACTGTGACCTGTAGTTGCAATGTGAAGGAAGCTATTGCAAAGCAGTATAAAGTATTTTATTGACTAGGAATTTTGATCAAAGTCAACTGCAGGCAATGCTACTCAAAATCAATGGTAATTCCACTTGTGAAAGACATGGCTCATCATGGATGGACAGCTAAAAAATAAAATACGATGCAAATAAATGCAACTTGAAAGAATATTATATCAATCATATGTGGCATGAGATATTTGAAATGAGTCTGTTCGATGTGCAAATAAAAATCAATTCCACAATGGTTTAAACAAGATAGACAAAAACAATAATAAAAATTAAATTTGGACTAAGCATTATTTCTGAATCTAAAAATGTATAAAGGTACGAAAGAATGTCAAAGAGCAATTTAAAATGTGCAACACCATTTAAAGTTAATAAAAATTAAAAAGAAATGGTGCAATTGGAGTAATAAAAAATATTATTAAAAATAATGGATAAGAACAATACTTCAAGAATTTTCTAATGGTTAATGATTGAGAAATAATTGACCCAATTTTGTAACAAAGGTGGTCAAAACTTTATTAATTGGTCAATATTATTAACTCAAGCTGCTTGAAGCCATTACAAATACATTGAAAAAATATTTTGAAAATGAAGATTTGTTCAATGAATGTGAAATTTTATTTAATTGAGATTACATCATTTTAGTAATTGTATAAATTCTGCAATTAAAGTATTTAGTCTTTAAGTATACAATTCAAATTGTTTTTACAGGTTGAATTACAATAAAATAAAAATTTTAAAAATAATGTTTATTGCTCATGAAAAGTTTTTTAGAATAAAGAAACTTAAATCTCATAATAAAATTTCTTTTTATATCTATATAAAATTTAATTTTAATTATTCCTCATAATTAAATTTGAAGATGCTTCGTTCACTGTGTTTTGCCTTTGTCTTGAGTTGGGCTGAATGCAAATGGCGTAGGACATATGACATTGGTTTGCAATAATTTTGTTTTTATTTTTTATATATTATGTATAAAATATAAAATTTTCAGAAAATTGTCCAGCACCACCTGATATACTAAATGCATTTCCAATGCAAGAAGTGTGGGATGGTGCTGAAGAAATGAAACAAGCATTTCTCAGTTACAAGTGTGAAGATGGCTATTCCCATACTGGTGACAACAGTATTTATTGTTTGAAAAAAAAACATGATTTTGTTTGGTCTAAACCAACTTTTGTTTGTAGTCGTTGAGTATTTTTAGTTTATTTTAAAATTTTATATTTTTTTTAATGTTTTTATTTTTTTTAGCAATTTCTTGCACACCACCAATTATACCAAAAAATGGTAAAATTTTAGGTGAAAATTTCACTTTTGGTGAATTCATATCCTTTGAATGTAGACAAGGATTTAATTTGTATTCATCCGATGGTAAAATTGCTCTGTCTATATCACCATTACAAGTTTGTACTAGAAATGGTACTTGGAGCGGCGAAGTTCCACAATGTCTTGGTTTGTTTTCAGTTATTTCTTGTTTTTTAGTTTTACAATAAATATTTATATTTTTCAGAAATTTTATGCCCATCTCCTGACTTAGTATCAAATGGCATTGCAAAACCTACAACAAGAGAAATTGGTGGGGAATTAATCACTCAATGCAATAAAGGATTTACAAAACGTGGTGGAACAAAAATAATCTGTTCTTTAGATGGTAAATGGGAAGGAGACTTGCCATCTTGTATTCCAAAAATCAAGCCAAAGCCAGTAGAAGTGCAGAAATTAAATTCGATAAATTTAGATGGTGAAATGGGATTTGCAGAAAAAATCTGGAAAAAAGTTAAAAACTTTTTTAATCAATTGTAATTTAGAAATTATACTGTATTTTAGAAGAATTACAATTAAATCAAAGATTAAAATGTTTGAAAAAATTATATATGACATTGTGTAACTTCACTGTAATTGTAATTATTCATATTAGCTTCCAATCATCATATCAAAAAAAATTAGTGGTAAATTTCTTTGGCTTAAAATAATAATAATAACTGATTACATCTTAATAGATATAGTATGTGATGGTTCTTACTTCACTGACGGCTGGGCACGGTCCCCAGCGCGACAGTTCCGTAATAATACCACATTGAATAAGCAGAGACAAACGCGTGAACTTTGTGTGTGTAGGCCTTTATTAGATATGTGGCCGCAACACACCTTACCGTCTCGTTCCCACTTACTCTCTCGGTTCGCCGGCTACGTGACGATAGCCGAAGCTATCGACACGCAGCCATGATACTTTGCACTTGCATCCCAGCTACATGGGGCGATCGTACCTGCACTCAACCACCGTGCGTACACCACCGCGCCCATCGTACATTGTCCTGGGCAGCCGAGGATTCTCGGGTCTCCAACGGGGGAAATCCAGGAGGGGGTGTTGTTGTAGGGGGAGCGGAAAACGCCATTACCGTTTCTCGTTCTTCCTGCGTTAAGGTCGTTCTAGGAGGTTGGAAAGTCGCGGGTTGTGAGGCTCGCGCTCCCCATCCTTCTATGGGTTGGTGGCTGCCTGCTGGCAGATTGAGCGGATTTGTTGAGAGCTGAGAAGCTGTTTGCTCCTCTGCACCCAATCTCCTCTCTTCTGCCCGCATGGCTTCCACTCGACCTAGAAAATCCTTTAGGCGGATTGGCGGTGGCGGGGCATCCGTTGCCCACCGCGGGGTGTGTTTTGGGACTGCATGGCGTGGGGGGATCGGCCAGTCGCCAATGCATGTGCACACATGATGCATGAGCACACATTACTCCACAGGACTTGGATAGGGTTGTGTGTAATCAAATGAAGCATCTACAGGCTTGTATTGTAACAGATGGTAACAATTTTGAGCATTGGCTTTGATGATTTTTGCACCTTCTTATTATTCTTCTTTTTGTTTAATTATTCTCTTGAGTGTAAATCATCATCCGCAATAAAATTTTTTGTTTAAAACAAAATCTTTATTTTTTAGTTTTTTCAAATTTTCAGAAAAAAAAGTCCTACAAATAAAAAGTTTTA